>JAXIVJ010005630.1:0-72529 GCA_036785665.1 Chirona hameri
TCTCCTGATTTTATGCAACCTGCGTTTCTCACGTGCGTGCTCGTTTGAACGCTTGTTTCCCAAATATATTTAAAGCCCAGTTTGGACGTAAATTAGTAGGGTATTCCGACAAATAGCAAATGTATTTATTCAACTGTATCACAAACAGGATGAACCCAATGACTGGCGAAGTCAGATAGTTAAAAACGTAAACAAATACACCACAAATAAAGCTACAAAAGTATAAATAAAAAGACGAGAACAGAAAAGAACATTAAAAACGAGTCACGCGTCACGCAAAGCATCACGCGCCGTGGCCATCATCGAAGATGTCGGCCGCGACATTCTCATCTCTAAGGAAGGCGTTCGTGACCATTGGCAAGCGGTGAACATTTCATTCTGCACGGTGTTGACACGAGAGTGAGGAGCATTGAGCAGGTTTCATTGGCGGGTCGATCGGGCGGGCACATGAAGAGAGAAGCTTTCGAGCAAACGCGGTGTGTTCAGATTGCTGCAAAGATCGTTTCTGAGAAAAAGGAGATCATGCTGAACTCGCCTTGCGGCTAGAGTGGGAATTTTGGAGTGGTGACAGAAGTCATGAGGGGAGAGAGAAGGAGCATTTCCGGACTGGGTGTTGTGGAGAAGCCACATACAAAATTTTAGCTGCACCCGATTGACCCGCTTTGTATGAGAGTCGGCCCCACCAGCCAAGATCACAGTTGAATATTCGAGAATTGATCACACGTTGGAAAAATAGGCAGCTACAATAGCTGTGTGATGGAAGTTTGATCCGTGGTTCGAGCCGGATTGCAAAGAGCGGATGAGGAGACCAGGGATCGATTTGCTCGTTTGACGATGCTGTCAACGTGCGCAGCAAAAGTAAGTCTTCGATCCAAGGTCACACCCAGGTCACGTATCTCCTCGACATGATCAAGTTTAGAGCTGACAATATAGTAGCTGGTCTGGACTGGTGCGCGCCTCCGGGTGATCGTGAACGCTTTGCATTTGTATGGATTTAGGTTTAGTCTCCATCTGACAGACCAGGCTGAGAGACGACTCAGATCATCCTGCAGCAGTCGCTGGTCAGATGGGGTGCTAATTTTGCGATACATTTTGACGTCATCGGCTTACATGAGACAATCTGAGTCGATGAATCGTGGCAGATTGTTGATGAAGAGCGAAAATATTAGAGGTGCTAAAATCTCTCCCTCTGGAATTCCGGAGATAACAGATTTCCACCGATGTTTGACCGTTCACGATGACCGTCTGGCGCTTATCGGACAGGTACGAGAAAAACCATTTTAGAGCGTTATCACGAAGGTTGTATGAATGTTCGAGCTTGTGGATGATAAGCGCGTGATTAACACTTTGAAATGCAGCCGAATAGTCGGTGTAGATGGCGTCCATCTGATACCCGTCCGATATGGCTTCCCACGCGTTTGAGAAACATGGCTAAGTTCGTGGCGCAAGATCGCTTCGGAACAAAGCGATGCTGTTCCACGCAAATAACAGAGGATGACCTGGAGCAAAACAATGTTTAGAAGTTTAACAATCTCTAAGTAATCCTAGTAAGGAGTTATTTATGCTTTCTACCACATATCAAATCGATTCGTAGAGACCATACCTGAAAACTGGAATATCTGATTGAATGTATTGGTTAAATAGTTATTAAATGAAAGGTCAAAATGTAGACATAGTTAAAGATTGAACCTATAATGAATAGGTGCATACCTATATTATAATCAATCCATGAAATCAGTGAAGCGACCGCGTCTCCAGTTGTCTGCTGAACATCAAGCCTCGCTGATTTGCGTCGTCATGTGGTGTGTGATGACATCGTTAACGTTTGTGCGATTCACCAAATTGGTAGCGCGACTCCGACATCATGTCCATGTGTCACGTGTGCTCCAACGTATTCCATGGCTACCTTTTCTGTCGGCCGCTGATGTCACCAACTGTTCTGACTGGTGTCGAGGCGAAATACTATCTATATGATATGCATGCTATAGGAAAGAGTCACCAAAGCTTCAGCAGAATTTTCGCTCAAATGATGCAGCAAAAATAACTAGGCCAACCGAGAGAGAACCAAACCGACTTGCACAGGTGTGGTAAAAATAGACTATAGTTCTCCGACCAAATCGAAAGTTGGAAAATGGTTCTCCAGCAACACTAATGCAATATCGCTCGTTGATACAATATTTATATTTATACTCTTGTAAAATATTGACCACACATGAAAAAATAAAGTTGCAGAAACTCTGATAAGCTACTCTGTAGCTGATGCAAGATTAAAGAAATTGTACAGTTCTTGAGGTCCTTAAAGAAGAAGAGAGTATAGACAGGTCTAAGCAATATTTGTAATTTATGTGAATATTCTTTTTAATTTATGACAGAGACAAAGCGTACCAGTAATACCAAAGCTATGACGTCAAAATGATACATAAAGAGACATAAAATAAAAGTGCAACAAAGTACCTCTTGCCCCCCCCCCCCCCACCACCACCACCAGTCTCGCCCTTCAAATCACCTTAATCTACCTGCATAAAAGAAGGCTAATTCCAATTTAATCTTGAAGGAAGCAAGTGTCACTGCATCAGCAACATCCCCTGGTAGCATATTCCAATGTCCTACAACCCTTCTACTGAAAGATTACTGTCATAGCCTGAAAAATATATGACAGTAATCTGTCTGAAAGATTACTGTCATATATTTACAAATTTGAAGCCTTCAATTATATCTCCTCTTAACCTTCTATATCTAAGTGAAAACATACCCAATTTCTTTAATCTATCTGCATAAGGTAAACTACCAAAACAATTCACCATTTTTGTTGCACTTCTTCAACTCTTTCTAACATCCAGCAATCTTTCTCATATGTTGGAGACCAGGCTTGTACACAATACTCCAAATGTGGTATAACGTATGCGCAATACAGTTTCGTTATTACCTTTAAATTGCTGTAAATGTACATAATCATACATAACCAATCACAAACATAACCATAACTAATAACCAATCATATGATACATAATCAAACTTGACCTAACATTTACAGCAATTAAGGTCGCAGGGACCCATGTTTAGAACGTGCCGCTCACATTCGCTCGCTGCGCTGCAGAACCTACCAGGGGCTGTCGCGCCCCTAGACCTCCCCAGACCATCTCGTAGACAATATGGGTGGAGCTTTTCAGAGCAGGTTGGTGGGGTAAAATATCATATTGGATGGTTACTTTGCATGGCTGCAGTGAACAATTGAACAGTTTACCGCTAGGAAACCTTCAAATCTGAAAAAGTTGGTGTGGCAGACCATAAAAATGGTGGGGCCAAAATCAAAGTTGATGGGGCAGTCCAACTGGGGGGGGGGGGGGGGGGGGATGAATTACGGAACCGAACATCAAATACAAACAGTTTTAATTTAATCCGACTTTTTTACAGGTAGGGTAGAAAACATTAACACCAGACACATCCTAATGTCATACTTAGCATGCATGCTATTGGTGATGAAGTCAATAGTGACACACCTACATCACCAATAACATGAAAAGTATATTGATAGGGCGTGTCTGGGGGTTACAGTTGTTAGCCCTGTTTCTCCCTTCAAACTGACAACCCTTTGCCTGGGATGACGTTCAGAACACTAGCTTTGAGACACCAGCACACCACCAATAACATGAAATAACAGGGCGTGAATTACTGAACCAAACGTCAAATACAAGCAGTTTTTAATTTAATCAGACTTTTTACAGGTAGGGTAAACCTGTAAAAAACATTAACACCGGACACATCCTAATCCCATACCTTTCATGTTATTGGTGATGAAGTCGATACCGACACACTACATCACCAATAGCATGAAAAGTATGTTGTTAGGGGGTGTCCGGGGTTACAGTTGCTCACTGTCTTCTCCCTTTAAATTGACAACCCTTTGCCTGGGATGACTTTCAAACACCAACACACCACCAATAACATGAAAGTTTGATGTCTTGAGATGTCCCAAATTACCACAACACCACCAGTAGCGTGCCAAGTCGGAACTGTTGACATGTTATGTTTACCCTACTTGCTATGCGATTTATTTTGTCCACTTTTTGAGCAACTACATCATTAATTATTTTAACTTTACCTTACCTTTAACTCTGAAGAAGGAGGTGCTTCAAAGAATTGCTAAAAAAAATCACATGCGTCGCTTCCGAAAGCGACGATTGCTCCAAATCGGGGTTTAAAATGCTGCCATCATGCCTCCATAGTCATTGGTCAACAATCTAAAATATACTCTGGGTTTCTAAATTTGTTCCAAAATTTACACCATTTCTACTATGCATCGAAATGACTGATAAAACCAGCGGACCCGCGGGTTGGACGGTGGAGAGTCCCTCGTTCAAAGTCAATTAGTGGTCTTCCGCGGTTCTCCCAAACCGCTGTCGACTGAAATAGTACTTTGCAGGCAACTTGGTAGTTTTGTATGGTCTATAAAAACAACTATATTTGTGGTCTAATATGCTACCAAACTGATATCACTGTTCCTATGTGGGACGCGTATTTGCTTTTGGTAGACTGGGACGCGTAATTTTTTGGTAGACTGTGCATTTTCATGTGAACCAATCCAGTAGAAATTGCCCTCGAATATCCCACGATTCGATGTAAAAAGCACATGCATGCAAAAATGTAGCATGTGCCTCCTCTGATGGATCATTTGTGATGAAAAAATAGCCAACCTGGCAAGAAAAGGACAAATTTTGTTCTCCGGCGTCGTCCAGCATGACGGGGCATTTTACCAGCCCTGGACTTGCATGCACTTTTACGTTTGGCTGACTTATCGCTTACCAAAGCGTAAAAATACCATAATATTGAATGGTCTGTAAATAAAGAAACATCCTTGGCTTTCCGTTGTCTTCCTCTAAGTAATGACATCGGGATCTCCTGGCACGTGAAGCGCCCGTTTCGACACCCGGTGTCTCCGTCTCCCCACAGTCAACCGGACCAGTCAGCTGGCGGGGACTCCCTCGGAGACGGGAGAGATACTATCAGCTCACAGCGACATCACAAACCGGTAGCTGATGCCATTGAAACCGGTACCTTACGCGAATAGTCGGCCCTGGCCTTGAGTTGGTCCGCCGACTACTATCATATGCCACCGAACTAATAACTTGCAGCAAGGCAACCGACGGGGTTTGCCCAATGTCCTGGTTAGAATGCATAAGTTGGGCATCGGAGGCTTAGAAAGAGGGAAACGGACGAGTACGCCGGTGTTATTGCGTGATGAGTGAAGTCCATCAAGGAGACGGACATCATTGTGAGAGCACTAAGCTGGTCATTATGCCGGTTGTATAGTTTAAATACAAATGGACACAAGTTAAGCAGCTAGAAAATCTGAAAGATACGATCTATGAGTATCGAGGAGGTGGTCAGGTAACCTGCTTTGCTCAGTAAATAAATTATTGTATATAAAATATTGGCCTCAATCTACATTAGCCCAGGAGGATAATGCATTCCAGGTTGACATCTTAACTGATATTACATGCCTTTTAATCCGCGACTTACTGGGGTGGGTTATTTTTTTGCTCCCCCTCCCGTTATTTTGGAATAACTCCTAAACGAACACCAGTATCGTCACCAATCTTGCAATACATTGTCTCATATTAATTCTACACATGTTGGCCAAAGGAAAAAGTTGAGGTGATGATAGGTCACCTGGGAATGATGTCATATTGACATCATGTTCTTCTGTTTTTGTTGCAAAATAATGGTTTTCGGAAAACGCTGTGACAGGTACAATATTTGAGATACATTACATTGTCTTAAATAATATTACTGACAATAGAGCGGGCTATCAACCTGTTACATCGGATTTGTTTAATTTTTGTATTTAAAATTTTGAGAAATCCAAATACATTTTTTTTAAAATTCACAAATAAATCAAATTATCCAAAACCCGGAATATATTAAATTGTGTTCGGTGAATATTTGTACCAAATGGAAAGTCGATCTCTTCAAAAATGACTGACTTATGACCTTTAAATGGCAAAAATCGACCACCTCTCACATCATTACTATACATAATAAATGCATTTCCGTTTTTGCTTTTTACTTCTATTTATATGGAACAAACAATGCTCTAAGGTTATTTTTCGCGTTCTAGACGAAAAATAAACCCATAAACATGTGTTACAACGCCTAATGACCGTAATCTGCAGTTTGACCTCGTGACTTCGGATGACCTTGACCTGACCCAAGGTCATAAACAGCTTAGAATGGTACCTAGAAGTGTCAGACACACGAATCATACCGATTTATCGAATGCATATGCGTTTAATATCGCAGTTTTGCGCGACAATTCCATCCATCGAGACCTTTTTACACGGTCAAACATTTTGTACTTGACCTGGCCTGTGACGCCATCAGTGACCCCGAAGTCAACAATATTATACTTCCCTCAATAAATTTATCAAGGCTATCGCATGCCGTTTGAATGTTTACAATCCGTCCAGGTGATCCGGAGATCCAAGGGGGGGGGGGGGAATAGCACTCCCCCTGTAAGTCGCGTTATGAAATATACCCCAGTAACTCGCGGTCTCTTACGGTATCATAACCTAAAGCACACATTAAGACTATATACCTCAATCTGAAGTTTTGCTGCACTAAAATGACAGAAAATCGATGCTGCGATTTCTAAAGGTAGCATTTTTAGCAGCTATGTTATGTTATTTCAGAAAATATGAAGAATGCCAACTAAGTCTGCTTTATATGTATACATCCCTTAGAAAACGTTCTAACACTATCGCCTCAAACGGCTTTCTTTATCCCAACGTACGCTTGGAGGTGAGATGAATAAATTTAATTCCTTTGATTATGTTTTATTTAAAGAGGACTAGCATCGTTCCAGGACTAAAGACAATGCAGTTTGGGTCAACACCATGTATGCTCCTTTGAAAAATGAAGGAATCACTGGATTTAGTAGGTAATCAGTAGATCACATTTACCATCATAAAGCGGTGTTAGTTTAGATAATGCAAAGATATCCATTTGAAAACGTTGGGAATTATATTCTCTGAAATAACCAATTTAATCTGCCGAAGAGCGAGACGGGCGACGAACCGACATTGAGACGGAGGACGAACCGATATTGAGACGGATGACGAACCGACATTGAGACGGATGACGAACCGACATTGAGACGGACTACGAGCTGACAACGAGACGAACGACGAACCGACATTGAGACGGACGACGAACCGACATTGAGACAGACGACGAACCTACATCGAGACGAAAGAACCGACATTGAGACGGAAGACGAACCGATATTGAGACGGAGAACGAACCAACATTGAGACGGAGGACGAACCGACATTGAGACGGAGGACGAACCGACATTGAGACGGAGGACGAACCGACATTGAGACGGAGGACGAACCGACATTGAGACGGACGACGAGCTGACAACGAGACGGATGACGAACCGACATTGAGACGGATGACGGAAGACCGGAAAATTATTGGAAAATATTTGCTCAAGCTCAGCAGCATCTTCACAGCACGCGCCAAACATCAAAGAGATATGCCGATCAGATCACAGCAATGAGATGAACGTGTTCTGATTGAGCCGCCGATATAGGAGATACACGGGCCATGATAACTTGTACGGATATTGCCCGGAAATTATTCCGCAGCGGGAGTTGTCTGAAGGATGATGTAACCGAAAGTTTAATAGCCAATACCGAGGATCGTACAGAACCTGTTCCGTTGCAGGCTAACGTTTGTTGGTCATCCTCGCTTTGGAAGTAATAGACAGTTTGACGAAACCACAACATTGCTAAGCCCGTGTACATTTCCTCTCACCTTTAGGATGTTGCGGTCATGAGCGAGACTGCGGAAAACCACCCCAAGATTAACGTTGGCATCGTTTCATAACAGAACATTGTTGTTTGCAAAGCAGCTGTAGGTGTGCATTTTGATGAGAGTACTTACAAGTGATTATTTTGGAACAACTTTAACAGACAATAGTAAATTACACCAGTACAGTAATGTACAATCGAAATCCGTCTCACCAATAATTTTATTCTTATGGATATCATTTTATTGCCCAAATATTTATAAATATTGTAGCATATTTTCCACGATTCCAGGGTAAAAAGTCAAAAGATAAAAAGTAAACGGACGGAAAGTCAAGGGACGAAAAGTCAAGGGGCAGAAAGTCGACATCGCTAACAGTCGAAAGATAAAAAGTCGAAAAGGTAAAAAGTCAACATGGCAAAAATTCAACACGCTAAAAGTAGAATAGTAAAAAGTCGTATAGATAAAAGTCGAAGGATAAAAAGTCAACCTGGCAAAAAGTCGAATAGGAAAAAGTCGTATGGGTAAAAGTCGAAAGATATAAAGTCGAAAAGGTAAAAAGTAAACATGGCAAAAAGTCAACACGCTAAAAGTCGAGTAGTAAAAAGTCGTATAGATAGAAGTCGAAAGATAACAAGTCGGAAGATAAAAAGTCGAAAGACAAAAAGTCGGAAGATAAAAAGTCGAAAGATAAAAAGTCGAAAGATAAAAAGTCGTAAGGTAAAAAGTCGAAAAGGTAAAAAGTCGAAAGGTAAAAAGTCAACATGGCAAAAAGTCAACACGCCAAAAGTCAAATCGTAAAAAATCCCATAGCTAAAAGTCAATGGGAAGATCGACGTGGCAAAAAGCCAACTCGCAAAAAGTCAAGTCGTAACAAGTTGAATCGATAAAAGTCAATCGCAAAAAGTCGAGTGAGTAAAAAGTCAACGTGGCAAAAAGTCAACACGCCAAAAGTCAAAAAATAAAAGTCAAGTAGATATAAGTCACTAGCATAGCATAAAAGTCGCATGAGTAAAATGTTAACATAGTAACCCGCTCCCCAGCCACCATGTACGGTCAGGCCGATCCGGTTCATGGAAATGTTACTAGACCCTCATGGGAATCATATTGGAGCACCTGCAGATCAGATTTCAGCCCATCGGCGTTCGTGTGACCGACCGAGTCGGCTGCGGCGCGTCGTCGCGTCTCGTCAACTGCACAGTGGCGGAGGCAGGTATATGCACAATGTGCTAACGATCAGTTTAACCATTTACGCTGTTACCGCTCTAAAAAAAATATATCTTCATTGCATGGCGTTTGAGTGGAGTGCATGGAGTTTAAACTCCACCGGAAGTAAATACCTATCACCGCTATTGCTCTCTCCGCTGCGCTGAGTTGGCTCCCGGTAAATTCTAGCCATCTCCGGTATCACCCGTCCCCGACACGGTGTCCGGTCATGTGAAGTGCTGATTGCAATAACAAGCTTTAGTTCGGCAGCGACCAGCTGCGAGTGAGGAGCGCCGGATCAGGAGACGTCATGAGTTGCCAATACTTTATATGCCATAAGTCAGTCAAAAATGATGATATCATTCTGAAATTTGGTATGGTAGTTTCCTAGATGTGCTTCTCTGACATATATTCCGGCTTTTTGAATATCTTTTTTTTTTAAATATTTGGTGGGCATTTTCCCCCAATTTTGTTGGCATTTTTGGGTCAAAAACCAAAATGTTCAAAAATCCGAGATAGCCATTTCGTAGCCCTTGCGATTTGCTATCTTTTGACGTTTTTGGATTGCATTTTACTTAAAATATGACATTTGTACGATCTGTTAAATTTTAGCTGATTTGGGTGTAAAATTCGTGTGTAGTGACTGTATTTTTTCAGTATTTTCTGTAATTTTCTGTAAATTTCTGTATTTTTTCACAGAAGACGTAAACGTGATTTCGAAGAAGGTACCCGAAGTTTCACGTTAATAGCCGTATTGGTTTCTGAGTTATTACGAAAATTAATCAGGGGGGTAAACGCCCCCCCTGCCAGTCAATGGCGGGTTAATAGTCGGATAGTCCAAATAAAAGAATGGAATGCACGGGAAGTCAAGAGACGAAAATTGAATGGGCCAAATGAACTGATTATCGTCATTGATTTTTTGCCATTTCGACTTTTTACCTTTTTACTCTTCATCTTTCGACTTTTATCGACGTCGACTTTTTTATCGACGCGCTATTTACGACTTTTACGTCGACGTCGCTATTTGCTTTTTAAGTATTTATTTATTTCCATCTCAACTTTTTACGTTTGTTTATTTTTCATCTTTTGACTTTTAGCGACGTTGACTTTTTACCATTTCGACTTTTTATCCTTCGACTTTTTGCCATTTCGACTTTTCGTCTTTTGACTTTTAGGGACGTTGACTTTTTACCCCTTGACTTTCCGCCCGTTTACTTTTTATCTTTTGACTTTTTACCCTTTTGCCTTTTCGTCTGTTGACTTTTTACCCTGTTGACTTGTCACTTGACTTTTTATCCGTTTGACTTTTGGTCCGTCGACTTTTTTCCATGTCGACTTTTTGTCTGTTGACTTTTTACCCTGTTGACTTTTTGTCATTTGACTTTTTATCCGTTTGACTTTTGGTCCGTCGACTTTTTTCCATGTCGACTTTTTGAAAGTTGACTTTTTACCATGTTGACTTTTCGTCAATTGACTTTTTATCCGTTTGACTTTTTCACCGTTGACTTTTTTCCACGTCGACTTTTTGCCCGCCGACTTTTAGGACTTTTGACTATTGACTAAATGTCCCTTTACTTAACATCCGTTTACTTTTTGCCATTCGACTTATCGTCCGGCACCCATTTTCCACCTGCAGAAAGACAGAAGTAGGCATGTATTCTCCTTTTGATACAGCATATACAGTGCAAAAACAACACTGATGCAACACTGTTCCAGAATGGTGTATGTCTCTTTGTGACCTATGTTGGCAGCTGAAGGCTCTCCCTTAATGACCCGGAGACCACAGCCCACAGGCACCTGAAGCAGCATCAGTAGCACGCCACAGGCACCTGAAGCAGCATCAGTAGCACGTCACAGGCTCCTGAAGCAGCATCAGTAGCACACCACAGGCACCTGAAGCAGCATCAGACGCACGCCACAGGCACATGAAGCAGCATCAGTAGCACGCCACAGGCACATGAAGCAGCATCAGTAGCACCCCACAGACACCTGAAGCAGCATCAGTAGCACGCCACAGGCACCTGAAGCAGCATCAATAGCACGCCACAGGCACCTGAAGCAGCATCAATAGCATTCCACAGGCACCTGAAGCAGCATCAATAGCATTCCACAGGCACCTGAATCATCAGTAGCACGTCACAGGCTCCTGAAGCAGCATCAGTAGCATGCCACAGGCACCTGAAGAAGCATCAGTAGCACGCCACAGGCACCTGAAGCAGCATCAGTAGCACGCCACAGGCACCTGAAGAAGCATCAGTAGCACGCCACAGGCACCTGAAGCAGCATCAGTAGCACGCCACAGGCACCTGAAGCAGCATCAGTAGCACGCCACAGGCACATGAAGCAGCATCAGTAGCACGCCACAGACACCTGAAGCAGCATCAGTAGCACACCACAGGCACCTGAAGCAGCATCAGTAGCACGCCACAGGCACCTGAAGCAGCATCAGTAGCACACCACAGGCACCTGAAGCAGCATCAGTAGCACGTGACAGGCACCTGAAGCAGCATCAATAGCATTCCACAGGCACCTGAAGCAGCATCAGTAGTACAGCAGAGGCACCTGAAGCAGCATCAGTAGCACGAGCCACTCAGTAGTGTCAGTACTGACTGTACCACCTTTATCACCTGTAGCACCACTGTAGCAGAAGCGGTATATGTACCTCCTGTAGCAGCTGTAGTAATAGTCGCAGGCCTCCAACATCTGTAGCATATCCGGCATTAGAAGCACCAGTAGTACCAGTGACAGCTGTAGCAATTGCAGCTCCAGGAGCATCGTTAGCCCCAGAATCACTTGTAGCGCCTGATGCGCCGGTAGCACCAGCAGTAGTTGTAGCATGTGTAGCATCAGTAGCAGTTGCCAGTTGTAGCATATAATGAGTACACATAGCACATATAGCAACTGTTCCATATGTAGCTGCACATACGACATCGCTGCTACTGTTCAGTCAGAAAGGCGACTGCTGCTAAGGGACCACCTACACCGCTTGCTGTACCCCACCCACGCTTCATGATCCGGGGAGGACCACCTACACCGCTTGCTGTACCCCACCCACACTTGATGATCCGGGGAAGACCACCAACACCGCTTGATGTACCCCATCCACACATGATTATCCGGGGAGGGCCAACTACACCGCTTGCTGTACCCCACCCACGCTTGATGATCCGGGGAAGACCACCTGCACCGCTTGCTGTACCCCACACACGCTTCATGATCCGGAGAAGACCACCTACACCGCTTGCTGTACCCCACACACGCTTCATGATCCGGAGAGGACCAACTACACCGCTTGCTGTACCCCACCCACGCTTGATGATCCGGGGAAGACCACCAACACCGCTTGATGTACCCCACCCACGCTTGATGATCCGGGGAAGACCACCAACACCGCTTGGTGTACCCCACCCACACATGATTATCCGGGGAAGACCACCTACACCGCTTGCTGTACCCCACCCACGCTTGATGATCCGGGGAAGACCACCAACACCGCATGATGTACCCCACCCACGCTTGATGATCCGGGGAAGACCACCAACACTGCTTGGTGTACCCCACCCACACATGATTATCCGGGGAAGACCACCTACACCGCTTGCTGTACCCCATACACGCTTCATGATCCGGAGAGGACCACCTACACCGCTTGCTGTACCCCACCTACGCTTGATGATCCGTAGAGGACCACCTACACCGCTTGCTGTACCCCACCAACGCTTGATGATCCGGGGAAGACCACCAACACCGCTTGATGTACCCCACACACGCTTGATGATCCGGGGAAGACCACCTACACCGCTTGCTGTACCCCACCCACGCTTGACGATCCGTAGAGAACCACCTACACCGCTTGCTGTACCCCACCCACGCTTGATGATCCGGGGAGGACCACCTACACCGCTTGATGTACCCCACACACGCTTCATGATCCGTAGAGGACCACCTACACCGCTTGATGTACCCCACCCACGCTTGATGATCCGGGGAGGACCACCTACACCGCTTGCTGTACCCCACACACGCTTCATGATCCGGGGAAGACCACCTACACCGCTTGATGTACCCCACCCACGCTTGATGATCCGTAGAGGACCACCTACACCGCTTGATGTACCCCACCCACGCTTGATGATCCGGGGAAGACCACCTACACCATTTGATGTACCCCACTCACGCTTTATGATCCTGGGAGGACCACCTACACCGCTTGATGTACCCCACCCACGCTTGATGATCCGTAGAGGACCACCTACACCGCTTGATGTACCCCACCCACGCTTGATGATCCGGGGAAGACCACCTACACCGCTTGATGTACCCCACTCACGCTCCATGATCCGGGGAAGACCACCTACACCATTTGATGTACCCCACCCACGCTTGATGATCCGGGGAGGACCACCTACACCGCTTGCTGTACCCCACCCACGCTTGATGATCCGGGGAATACCACTTACACCGATTGCTGTACCCCACCCACGCTTGATGATTCGGGGAGGACCACCTACACCGCTTGATATACCCCACCCACGCTTGATGATTCGGGGAGGACCACTTACACCGCTGGCTGTACCCCACCCACGCTTGATGATCCGGGGAGGACCACCTACACCGCTTGATGGACCCCATCCACGCTTGATGATCCGGGAAGACAGTGATCTAACGTCTACACACCCACCGTACGAGTAGCTACATAGACACACCCACATGGTGGATGGGCAGAGTGCAGAAATAGCATCTACTCCAGGCTAGGTGCCGCCCATGTATGTGTCTATGTTGCTAAAAAAAACGGCGGAACGGGGAGCCTCCCAGTCGCGTCGGAGCCACACAGCCGCGCTGTCATGTCACTTGTTTGACCGGGAGGTTACACAGGAGGCAGACGGGGTGTCATAAGTGGAACAGAACCGGCCGGTACTGGGCGGAGCCGAGAAGGCGGTATATAAGCTGTCTGTCTGCCGGCAGTCAGCAGACATCACAACCAGCCTGGTCTTCACACCGCGTCTTCACATCACCAACATGAAGCTGGTAAGGACTTGTGCAGCGTTCGGACTGAGTGTAATTTCCAAAGCAAAGACCAGCAATGAGATACGTGATAGATGTTTTAGTTAAGATCCTTTGGTTAAAATTCAACATTTGTTTCCAGTTCGCTCTCGTCTTCGTGGTGGCTGCTGCTGCGGCGGCTCCCCAGTCCGAGTTCACCAAGCAGCCGCAGTTCTTCAGCAGCGGCCAGCCGGTGGTCCGAATTCTCAGTCAAAAGTTCGGACAGGACCAAGTCGGAAACTACGAATACGCATACGGGCAAGACAATGGACAAAAGGTAAGACAATTTGTATTCGGAAATAGACATTAACCCATGGCATAAGCCTCTATCATGATATATTTCTGGCTTAATGACAGTGCCTAATGCCAGACTTTTGCCTCTACCTAATACATGTTTTCCCTTTGGATCATATTTGTCCATCTGCACTCACAAAAACTGAACACCCGCGCAGGGTGTCAACACCCCTAGCCCGTGTGATGCCCACACCACCTAAAATACGTCACCTGGAAGGTGTTTTGTTTAGCACTCAGGGAGGTGTAGCGGAACAACCGCGATCGCCGCTGCATGGGGTGTATAGATTTAACGGAACACCCTTGATAACTGCTGCATGGGGTGTCGAGGTGTCTCAATACTCATGTGTGGGGTGTCGATTGACGCCTCAGCCGGGCGAATTGCGGGAGTTCATTCACCACTGGGAGAGGTGTAACGGTCGCCGCTGCTTGGGGTGTCGTGACGCAGACGCATGGCGGGCGGCGGCCGCCGCCGGGCGCCGGCTCAGAGACGTGTTGCAACTCGCAAGACTCATGCTAATCTGAACACTCTGACCTGACTGACCACTCAAGCCAACCTTCCCAATCTGAGCAACTAAAAATTAGTACATTTCCGTGCAAAACCATTGTATTAACAAAACCGTTAATTATTGTAAACAGATCCATGTATCAACATCAACATCATAAATCATCTTAATCATGCATACTCATAAATATGCATTGTTACTATGGATCAACAGTCAGCTACGTATATTCATATGTTTTTAGAAGCTTGGTCGGTGCAGCTCCGACCGGATAAGCAATACAATTGGTTGTGACGGGAGGTCATGAAACATATTGAGACTATCATACCTAATGTTTATCGATCACAAATTCACAACTAACTACATTTCTAAGATCAAAATAACGCACGAAAGAACGCACTCACAACTCACATTTAGGTACTTATAATTCCGATCACGACAGCACGATTGACAGCCTTTCGCAACTCAACGCAACTTGAACACTGACAACGGTCGACGCACGCACTCTGCACGCACTCTGACTGCACTGCGCACATCGCCGCTCGCCGGCACGGCCGCCCCGCGGCGATTTGGGCGCGCAGCTAACGCCGCGCCGCCGTCTGCGTCACGACACCCCAAGCGGCGGCGACCGTCACACCTCTCCCAGTGGTAAACGAACTCCTGCAATACGCCTGGCTGAGGCGTCAATCGACAACCCCCGCATGATAATTGCGACACCTCGACACCCCATACAGCGATGACGAACACACAATGCGATGGTGGTCGGCACTGACACACCACGCCGGTGTCTGCCATGAGTGTCGATAGCGAAGCCTCAACAATTACACCCCATGCATGAGTAATTTTCCAAATTAACCTCTGTGGTAGGAGTTAACACCCGGGTCGTGTGTCGCGATGATGTGAGTGTGGTTTCACACAAAACAAATACGACAGTGCACTTAAACAATCAACAGCTTCAACATGTTCCAAATGAACAACATTTATGGCTGGATTTCAGGTGCAGGAGGTCGGTCGCTTCCAGCCTGGACCTGAGCCCGAGACTGGCAGGCTTGAACAAGAGGGGTACTACGAGTACATCGCTGACGACGGCAACACCTACCGGGTTGACTATGTGGCCAACGACGGCGGATTCCAGGCTCGGGGCGCCCACCTGCCTCAGGCGCCAGCTCAGATCCGCGAGTACGCCCAGCTGAGGCGGGAGCACCCGGAGCTGTTCTGGGCCGAGAACGGAGGCGCTGGCGTTGTTCTCAACAACCAGCAGTTCGACAACCAGCAGTTCGACAACCAGCAGTTCAAGCAGCCGCAGCAGTTCAACCAGCCGCAGCAGTTCAACCAGCCTCAGTTGGTCTTCTGATATGGTATTTTGGTGCCCTTGAGAATGAATGTGTCATTTTGTTTGTGTTGTTCCAGATATTGTACCTCAAATGTCTTTACTGTGTTACTCTGTAATGTGAATATAGCTGTGAATCATAACTGTATTTGGCAGTTGTTTAAGGGATAAAATAGCGCAGTGGCTGGCTGACCTACATCTCTGGTCACTACACAACCAGTTGACGGCCACAGACGACGCCGCTGCTAGTGAGGTCCTCGAGCGTGGGAGGTCTTCCATCTTAGACAAGGATATAATACAATTTACTATTCATATCAACTCCAAGTATGTCTCTATAATGCAGGCTCCGGACCTCTCTTTCTCATCACGGAAACGTCTAGATCAATTGAGCTAAAATGTGGTGTGTGTGCTGAGACATGACTGGAAGCTTCCTTGCACGTGACAGACACTAATGTCACCTTCATATGTGCACGGCGTGCCGGTAGTTCATATTTCAGCTACCGCTGATTCTTTTCAAATCAAGTTTAGCAGACAAACTAATGTATGACTGTAAACTGCCATTTACATTTCCGTACAAAGATGTTATAATGTTTTCCCATACTTATATAGATTACAGATGGTATAATGCTAAGCGACGTCTTTGCTATTAACAGCTGACGCCACCCGGTAAGGACTTACCATAACAAACATTAGGCGTTTTACTGGTAATCTTATAGGCATCACAAATTACATTTCCCTGGTATGTACATTCAAAAAATGGAATTTTTACTTGCAAAACTTTCTATTTGAAGCCGAAGAAAATAGTATTAATTTCTATTACATCTTCAATATTTGTTTATTTGGTTTATCATCATCATCATCATTTATTTCTTAAGCGCTCCACTCAACGTGGCTTTTACGTCTTAGCGTCAAGTTACAGGCGATCACAATCGTAAAATATAAACACATGAGGGCGATACAATCCTAAAGATGCTTTAGTCATTACAAGGCGACATACAAGGCGACAGGAGTACATACTCGTTTTCGTCACTGGTCTGATTCGAGTAGCCACTGTCTGGCTGTTCTACGACACTTTGCGGCGGTCCTAGCTTCCCTGACTACTGTGGGCGCGTTGTTCCACTGATCTGCGGCACGGAAATGGAAAAATTTCCGAGCATGCTCAGTGCGTACCCGCGGTATCTGCAGCTGACCGGTGTCGGTCGCTTGCGTCTCCCTAGCCGACACGTTTCCACGGTACAGTACACGCTCGCTTAGACTAGCCGGCGCCTGGTCATTGAACAGCAGCCAGTGCATGATGGCTAAGTCGCGCTCTGCCACCAAGTCATCCACTCTCGGCCACTTCAGTTCTCGCAACATCGGTGATACGTGGGCGGAACGTCTCGCGCCCTTGACAATTTGCGCACAGTGATTTATCGCCTTTTGGATTCGGTGTTTTTGGATTATGCCACAGCCGGCCCAAACTGTAATGCAATATGATAGATGGGGAAAAACTAAAGCCTCAATGATCATTTTCTTTACCTCTTCCGGAAGTGAGCGAGCCAATTTTGCTAGTCCCCGCATCGTCGCGTAGCATCGGCGTATAACTGATGAGACTTGCGATTCAAATGTGAGATTACTGTCGACCATAACCCCGAGAACTTGAACAGTGGCCGATGGATGAATTTGAGCTTCGCCAAATCGGACAGAAAAATTGTGGTTCATTTGGCATCTTTTGGGCTTTATAAGCACTAGGTCGGTCTTTGTGGGATTAATTTTGAGACTGTTTGCCATGAACCATCGCTGTGCTACGTTTACCGTGTGCTCCACCCCGCTCTGAAGGTCTAGGACATGTCGGGTCTCTCCCTGATGGAGGAACTGCACGTCGTCGGCGTACATTACAATTTTACTATCATTGAGGTAAGACGGCAAATCGTTTGTGAAAATTAAAAAAGGATTGGTCCCAGCAGCGACCCCTGAACCACGCCATGAGTGATTGGTAATGATGTTGCCCGCTCCTAACCTTCTGATATCGATCCCAAAGCCAGTCACGGAACCAGTGGTCTTGTATGCCATACCACGCAAGCTCCTCCAGCAGTCGAAGATGCTGGACGCTGTCAAAGGCCTTCGAGGTGTCAGCTGTAGTTAGGCACCCAATCTGACCTCTGTCCCTGATGTCCATCAGGTAACCGACAATTTATCCCGCGCCCCGCTTGGGGGAGGGGGGTAAATTTTACCACCCCCTCCTTCTCCCGGATTGTATAAATAGGTTGACAACTATGGGAAATACCGACGTCACACTTTCAGTACCCTATGCTGCATTAACGCTACGTCTTCTCACAAAAGTTTACTGAAATTGATGTAGTGCTTTGGAAGATATTGGCGTTTTAATGACGTCATGTCATGCCATTTTCGGTGGAAAAACGATTAATGTTTGCAAATTCGTAGAAAATCGAGTGTTAATGCAAATTGCAAATAAAAAACGTTATAAGGAAGGAAATGACATTTTCTTCACCCTGTCTATCTTGGATTTACGAAATGTTGGTTTTTGACACCCATTTTTTTGTATTTCCGCAAAATATTTTTATTTTAAAGATATTAAAAAAACAGAATAAATTTTAGAGAACCAAGTATGGACGATACACAAACCAAATTTCAAAGCAATATCTTTATTTTGAATGACTTATGGCTCTCTAACTATATAAGTAACTCATGACGTCATTTTGTGAATTTCCGTGTATACGTTTTAGTGATTAGATACATACAAATGAATGCCACGGCTGTATTTCTGAGACAAAGCTGGTCTAGAAACATGCCTTTTTTATTTAGATTAATCAATTTCAAATTTTATCCTTATTGTGACCTGACCTTGACCTGATGGCAATTATATGGGGTCAGACTGCTGAAAATGGCAAGCTGAAAATGGCTGTTTCTATCCAATTCGCCGTGTAAAATAACCCATACAACATGTGTCACATGGCTTTCGTAGACCTGTGACCTTTTGTGACCTGACCTTGACCTTGACCAATGCTTTCAATTTCACTTTCGCTTATACGAGAGATGCATTATACCTTTGAGAGCACTTTGTGCGATAATAGTCGCAATCTAAGGCTTTGGATGGAAAGTATGGCTCCAAAACTAAAATACCTCAAGCTTGACATTTTACCTGATCGTGACCTGACATGTGGCCTTATTTTAAGAATTTCGGGTGTACATTATATTCGTCGCCTTAAGAGCTTTCGATCGTCGCCTAGCGTGTCTCGGTGCAGCCTTTGGTTCGTAAGATACGAGGGGGGAGAGGGGTAATATCCCCCCCCCCCCAGCGGAACGCGTTCGGATGCCGACCCCAGCGGGGCGCGGGTTAAGGGACTAAGAGTCACATAACTAAGAAAATGTTTCAAGGAAGAATTTACTCCTTCATCGTGATTCCTTAGATTGTGTTAACCGTTTCGGTATTAGTAGCCGAGGCTTTTGAAGAACAACAGAGACTCGCCGTGACTAGCGTGTTTTGCTGACTTTTTTTTTTTTTGTTGTTTACAATGAACGGTTGCTACTGCTAGTGACCTCAAGTTAATGAAGTCATGAAGAAGTTTTTAGCTCGAGTTGGACCATCAAATTATCTTGATATATTTGTGACCACCATGCCAGTGCGGACATGGAGGGGAGCTTACTGTCGACAGGCGTAAGATGAAAGACCTTCAATGTCTTCATGTAGTACTAGATGCACCGTTGGATATAGCCGCGTGGTTTGTACTGACTAGAGGTCAGGAAACTACTGCATTCTTTTTCACTCAAAACAAATACGTAGGTCAGAAAACCACTGCATTCTTTTTCACTCAAAACAAATACGTAGGTCAGAAAACTACTGCATTCTTTTTCACTCAAAAATTACAAACCTCATATTCATATTCAGATCTTTTAGTCTTTTAATATCGCCTCGCTTGCTCAGAGAAGAGTGCAGTAGGACATACTATTTGTACATAGAATCTTCTCAGGACGGATCGAGTCTTCTTTGCTTCTTCAAAGCTTTTCCTTGCAAATATCAACACGGCATACCCGCGCAGCGTCGCACACCATCTTGCACGTCCCATTCGCTAGAGTGGAAACTGTAAAGTAGGCTTCACACCGGATGCGGACTCCGCGATCGCACGCGTTATGCATGCGGACTCCGCGTACGCACGCGTGACGCATGCGTTTTCGGTGTGAAGGGGTATTTCCGCGCCCTGTCCGCGTCCGTACGCGTACTGGAAACGCGTACGCACGCGTTTTGGAAAACTTCGACATTGACCAAGTTTTACGCGTCCCTATGCGTTTTTGAGGCAAAGTGGCGCGGCGCGACAATAAAGGAGCGCAGTGTTTGTCTAGTTGTGATGCAAATTGTTGTTAGTTGCTTCCAATTCAGTGCGCTCCTGGGTGGATTATTTATTATTCTGCAAATAATTTCTTCAACCAAGCAAGGTAGGTATGTAAAGCTGACAGGTCCTAGACCAGTATTTTATGTTATACCTGGATCTTGGACAATTGCCTAAACTGGCCAAGATTAGAATAGTAAGCTTTTGGTCAGCTTTATCTGTTTCGTGTTGACATCTTGAGAGATCATAAGATTATTAGTACTTATAAACACATCACGACTGTTGATTGCAAGAACAGAGTAATTACCTCAAGTTGCCCAATAACATACCAACTCTTTCTATTGACACGTTGGTTGATCCTGCACAGAGGCGCAGGAACTATGTTCAAGTTGGGGGGGGGGGGGGGGGGGCGGAGGCATTCTGAAGTCGGTTCTTTCCATGCAACGCCCATAGGTGTAATGTTAAAATCCAAAATGTTGGAGGGCGGCTGCCCCCCTGCCCCCCCCCCTGTTCCTACACCTATGATCCTGCAGAGATCACAGATTGTGGCAGGCTTTCTTCTTGGCTATGTCCCTGCCCTACAATGATGAACTAGTTGTTTCTTCATTTTTGTATCATGCTCCATGTTCTTTTGTCTTGAAATTGTTCCATGTTACCAATATTTCTAACCTCTGAAACTAACATGATAGCTCAAAGTTGTGCTCATTAAAAATCTTGGAAATATTGTGTCATGCCCGGCTTACAGCTGGTGTAAAGCAGTCAAGATGTGGTCTTGCGTCACATGAAGTTCCTAGAGGAAGCAGTTTGGCCCTATGTGACCTTCATTGTCGGAGCGCCCTTAAATGCCAATAATCATCATAGAGGAAGATATTATATATCAATTAAAAAACAAATAAATGCTGGCAAATTTTTACTGTATGGTTTTGGGCTTGTTTGTCCAATTGGATGAATGCAATGTTTTCTTCTGTGGTTGAAATTGCAATTAATGTCTGCAAAGCGTTTAGGTATGCATAAAACGTCTCCCAATAATTATGATACCAATCAATAATGGAATTTAGTGTCTGCACACTGCACTATGTATGTATATATGCTGTTGCCATGATTTGTCACATTATTACTGTGCTTTCAGATGCCGGTATCACAAGCAAAGCTGGAGACCCTGGCCTACTTGGTGCAAAATTATCCATGGCTGTATGATAGCAAGCACCACTCGTATAAGGATATTGGAAAAAGAACAAACTCATGGGAGCAAATTGCCCAAAAGTGGGACCCTTCAATGACAGGTATGTGAACAGCCACTTTGCCAAATGTTTAGGTTTGTTAGCTATGTTGAGCTTGTTAGGTAGGTATGTAGGTAAAGATCTTTGCATCATAACATCTCTACTTCAAGCTGCAGCTTGCCAAAAGAACTTCAGTACTTTAATTAAACTCAATTTATCAGGCAAACTTCTTTGTGTACTGGACGAACACCACCAGTCAAGTGCAGTTACATAGACTAAATGGTTACAACAGTGTGTAATCAAAATATAGACCCAATATCAGCAGCTAACCGGCGATGTGTTACAGGCAAGACACTTGCTGTAGTGTGGCGCAATCAGCGCGACCACTACATGCGCCTGCGGAGGGAGGTCCTGTCAAAGCTACCCAAAAAGCCACCAAGTGGTAGCGGCAGGGAGGCTGCAGATGCTGCTGCTTCTGCTGCTGCTGCTGCTATTGCTGCTGCCGCAAGAAAGTGGGCCCTCTACCCTGTGTTGGACAACTTCCTCAACAACTGCATACCACACAGAAGGTTTGTGGTGGTTGTACCTTTTGGCGAATTCAAGGAGAGTGAGGGGGGGCATTGGTAGTACTTTTCTCTACCAATGTGGAGTTGGGAAAACATAAAACAATTATTCATGCTTTGGCAGGGGCGCGGCCAGACCATTTGCATGGGGAGGGGGAGGGTCAGACCTGGCCATAAACTATTTTGGTCTGCTGCTTTTGAGTCCCTCTGGTCAGCCCAGATAGTTGAGTCCAAGCATTTGCATTGGTCGCGAGGGGCCCTGGGGGAGGGGGAGGGGGAGGGGGAGGGGAAGGGGAGGGGGAGGGGGAGGGGAGGGGGAGGGGGAGGGGGAGGGGGAGGAGGCGGCGGAGGCGGCAGCGGAGGAGGAGGCGGCGGCGGCGGCGGCGGCGGAGGCGGCGGAGGCGGCGGAGGCGGCGGAGGCGGCGGAGGCGGCGGAGGAGGAGGCGGCGGCGGAGGAGGCGGCGGCGGCGGCGGCGGCGGAGGAGGCGGGGGCGGTGGAGGCGGCGGAGGGGGGGGGGTTTCGGGACAAATGGGGGAATGTCTGTTATGATGAGTGCTGTCACCTCGTTGGTCTGCGTGGTGGTTGTGCCTCGTGGCGTTGGTGAGGAGCGGTGTTGGTTGCCGTGACGTATAAATGGCAGCACTCGTCTTGCTCAGCTGACGTGCTTGCTGTTCGTGGTTTCGAGAGGAATACAGACTCAGACGTGGCGTTTTGCTTTTGCTGAATCAGATTAGGATCAGGGACGATGAAACAGTGTCTCCTGCCCCCCTCGCTGTACCTGTATTTTGGACATTGGTGTTTTTTTTCAACCAAAATTTCCATTCCAGCTCAATAATGGAAATCATAACGTCACATACTATCCAATTTGCAATGCATTCTACCGAGTAAAGAATCGCTAACTTTTTGCTACTTTTCCAGCGGTGGTGACAGCTTCTCAATTGGCAACGAGAACGACGCCTGCAGCCAAGAAACCGCGGACCAGTCCGAGGCGTCTGCTACTGGCTCGAACAGAAGCTCTGCTGAAGACAGCGCCGAAACGGAGAGCGAAACCCAGTTTTGGTTACCTGCTTCTGGACCAAGGTGAGCATTTATCACGAAGACAAATATCCAGTTGACTCATCATTTAAATTTTGCCACCAGATAAGTGTCTCAATCCCAATACATTGTTCAAGATCCCGTATATTCGAGGAAGTTCCTAGTATGTCGAGCAGGGAAGTGTGGGTGGTCTGCAAGATCACAAATCAATATTTTCGTTGACAAGCTGCTGGAGCCATGTTTGACCAAACAAGGTCCCGATTTGCGTTATTTCAAGAGTATGTGTTTGTTCCAGCGGCGTCGTCCTGGCATCGGCACCGCTGATAGCGCCGTTGGAGGCAAACATCTACCAGACGGTGGAGGAGGCCCGATCGCCCAGTGTGATGGAGCCGCCATCGCCCGTGACGTCCGGCTGCTCCGCTAGCAGCGCGGGGCAGGCAAGGGGGGGGGGGGGGGCAAGCGTAGGCGTGTGTCACTGCCATCTGACCAGCTGTCACAGTTTGAAGATAGTGTGCTGACTTGTTTCCGGGAATCAAAGCTTCCGAAACAGGAAGACGACTGTGACCATTTTTGTCGGGGGATCGCGGAGGGACTGCGTCGCCTGGATAGGGAAACGCGCTTGGGCGTGGAAATTCAAATGCTCCAGCTGCTGAAAGAGGCGGAGTTCCCTGGGCAGTGACTGGTTGGTCCATCACCCGACAAAAATGGTCACAGTCGTCAGTGCAGGCGATGTATATCATTCGAAGTCATTGAACCACCGCCGCGCTCCGTATTCGTATCCTAGAATCCGTATCATTATACAATACAATCAGTCGTGAAGATGTTCTTTATTTACATTTGAATATGGAGGATGACTAAGCTACGGGCATGACTATAGGCAAATACAATAATAATAAGTGCTTTACGTCTCACGGGCATAGCAAATACAACCGTAGGTAATACACATAAATCCTCCGTGAAGATGCATACAGACTAATTATGCTTTGCGCGGGTCACGCCGTCTCACGCAGCCCGAGTCACCTGAAGGAGCACTCGCCTGCCATGAGTGTGAAGCATCATCTCTATCGGCACGGCCGCCATGGCGGTGAGAGCGACCACCACGGCACATATCGTCAGTCTCGATCGTGGTGTCAGCCGATAGCGCAGTTTCGGGGCTTAGCGGGTACCTCTGCGGACCACAGCTTCCTGCCAGGGAACCTGGCCTTCGGGTGACGTAAACACGTCAGCGAAGCGGTGTCTGATGCTGCCAGCTAGGACCGAGTGGCTGTTGGAGCCCATGCGTCCAGCCTCCTGGAGGCAGCCATCATGACACTGCTGGCGCCAGGCGCCTTGCCGGAGAGACCACTCTGCGTCCTCGCTGTCGACGTCACCAGGTCCGATGTAGCGGCGGTCGTTTGACGTGCCATCGCGCCTCCTGAGGAAGTTGTGCAGTACGCATGCACACTTGACAGTGGCATCCACAGTCTCCACTTTGGCGACAATGGGCTGGCGAAAAATACGCCACTTGGACACGAGGATGCCAAAAGTATTTTCAACTACACGGCGCGCGCGGCTGAGCCGGTAATTGAAAATGCGCTTCTTCTCGACATCTGTGGTCATCCGCCGTCCCGGATACGGTCTCAGGATTTTGGGCGTCAGAGGGAAGGCTTCGTCAGCAACAAACACATACGGGAGGCCATCAGGTGCGTCATCAGGGAGGTTCAGTGTTCCATCAGCCAGGCGTTGGCCGAACGATGACTGGGAGAACACGCTGGCGTCGTGCTCCCTACCATAGGAACCTACACTGACGTAGGTGAACATGTAGTTTGCATCAGTCACCGCCATCAGGACCGTGCTGAACGTGCCCTTATAGTTGTAGTAGGCCGAGCCAGACTTCGATGGGCACTGCACCACAACGTGTTTGCCATCAATCGCTCCTGGAAAATAAATGAATCTTTGTTTGTTCTTGCCACACACTGCCATCTCTCCTGCGACACAGTAACCTCCAGAGGATGTCAAGTTTTCGATTGGTGGTTACACCAAACATAATTCCAAAAGAACTCCCGTTTGGCTGCCATGAGCAGCGACAAAAACTTGTCAACACACCTTTCACATACCATCTTTGGAATAGCGAAATGATGTGTCACTGAAATGAGTATTGAGAAGATAGCTTAATGATGGAAATGCTCAACTTTGCTTTTACCCATAATAATTTGTGTTAGAAATTGTCAGAGAAAATATCATATATGTTGATTGCACATCACTTATTGTTTTGCTCACCCAAACAATGTGGGAAGTTCCACCTTGTTCCGAACTCTTCAGCCATTTTCAGCCACGAGTCTATTTCTGGAATGGCCATTTCCTGTGGACCCAGCACGTCCCAAACTGCAGAGCAGACATCTGGGATGATGCCAGACACTGTTGACAGGCCCATGCGGAAGTATCTGGCTGTGTCCGTCATTGACATTCCAGATGCCAGGTACCTGAAACATATCATAATGCTGTGATAGTGCCACATGTTAGGTCCCACCATGAGTGCAGCTTTTCATAACACAAAATATCATATTGGGTGGTTGTTTTGTATGGCTGAGGTGAAAAATCACCATTTTAACACCAGAAAACCTTC
Organism: Chirona hameri; assembly: GCA_036785665.1. Taxonomy (NCBI): domain Eukaryota; kingdom Metazoa; phylum Arthropoda; class Thecostraca; order Balanomorpha; family Balanidae; genus Chirona; species Chirona hameri. The sequence continues at coordinate 25,938 of JAXIVJ010005630.1, forward strand.
ACATTTGGCAAAAGTTGGTGGAGAAGAACACAAAGATGGTGGGACAGAACACAAAGACAGTAGGGTTAAAATAAAAGTTGGTGTAGTATAATCTATGGTGAGATTAGTGAAATTGTGTTGAATTGGCAAAGTACCCACCTGATGGTTACTGCAAGGCGCTCAGCAGGTGCTATTGACAGCCTGTAGTTGGTGTTTTGCCGCTCCAGTCTTGGCGTCAGCTGCACCATGAGCTCATCAAACCTTTCTGGCATCATCCGATAAGCTGCGTAGAAAGCTTGTGGGTTCTGGCGTTCTGCTTCTGTCATGGCCTGGTACTCTCCATAGTCTTGTCTCCTCAGCAGTGGTTCTCTAACCCAAGTGCTTCTAGAGCCAGATTGAGCTCGACGTCGTCTTGACGATAGTAATGCCAACATGAGAAGGTCATGCTCAGCCATAACTAATTGTCTGTAATTAATTTATTGTTAATAAAAAGAAGTGTTTTGTCTGCACGTTTTTTCTTCAAATCAAGTATCTGTCAGCAGGCACGACATTTATTTACCTCGGCAATACACTAATTATGCGTCGGCGAACATAAGTTGTTTATGTCGCTTGCGCGTCACATATCACTAGGTTGAAAGCTACCATATGGCTTGCGGGCAGCTGCCAAAGTCCATCTCCGTGCGCGAACGCATGCGTCGGGTCGTTTACGCGTGGGGGCGCGGAGTCCGCGTGCGGTCGCGGAGTCCGCATCCGGTGTGAAGTCTACTTTAAACGTGCCGTCTATGCGCGGGCGCCTCGCAACACCAACCTATTCATGTCTGCCTGTCCTGCATCAGACCTTTTCAATGATACCTTAGGAGCTTATAGAATGCAGGTGGAATCATATATCAAGAGTATGGCGGTATAGGCTGCACAACACTGGTGGCGATGAGTTGGGATTGTGTGTGAGCGTGTGTGAGGTGAGCATGCGAGTTTTATTACTCTTATTTTACTGCTGGACTTTTCTCATTTACCGATCTTATGTCTTCTTTTACAAGCGTTGTATTATGTCTGCGTAGCCTCAAAGCATGCCTGTGAACTATTGTTCACCTATATTTATTTTTAATGTATTCATATTTACTGTTTCATGAACTTTTTTTCTATTTTAGTATCACATTTTCGTTATCATATTTGCCTCGTCTGTTGTCAACTATGTGCGTGTGTCTGCTACTGTCGTGTCGTCGTGTTTTAATTGCTGTAATTGGGTTAATGCCTGTTGCTCATTGTCAATAAATAAATAAAATAAATAAATAAATAAAATAAAATGTCTTTACGATTCGGAGTTGTATTCATAATATCAGCGTAACACAAACAAGACATTTGAGGTCCAATCTCTAAAAAAAAACACAAACATAAATGACTCCTTCATTCTCAATTGCACCAACACACCATCTCAGAAGATGAACTGGGGCTGGTTGAACTGTTGCGGCTGGTTGAATTGCTGCGGCTGGTTGAACTGCTGCGGCTGGATGAACTGCTGCGGCTGGATGAACTGCTGGTTGTCGAACTGCTGGTTGTTGAGAACAACGCCCGCGCCTCCGTCCACAGCCCAGAACAACTCCGGATGCTCCCGCCTCAGCTGGGCGTACTCGGGGATCTGAGCTGGCGCCTGAGGCAGGTGGGCGCCCCGGGCCTGGAATCCACCCTCGTTGGCTGTGTAGTCGACCCGGTAGGTGTTGCCGTCGTCAGCGATGTACTCGTAGAATCCCTGCTGTTCAAGCCTGCCAGTCTCAGGCTGAGGTCCCGGCTGGAAGCGACCAACCTCCTGCACCTGTAGACAAACACCCACTAAAGTTAAAACACAACAGAATACCGACAAATATGCCAAGATCGTGATTAAGTTTGACATGCAGCAAATCGTGGCAATGGAGGATTAGGACACAACTGGACCTGCGATGTTATACAACTAGCAATGGACACTGATAGTTTGTATCTAGCTGGAGTTTCTGCTGCTACAGCTACAGACAATAGGCATTTTTGTCAAAAGAAAATTAGAAAAGAAGTTACTGCATATATGCCGTAACTTCTTACGGCTGTCCTCATCTTTCGTTTTTGATCAGAAGATGTAGGTTGTACCTGAAGTAAGTAGTATACTCTATTTGAATTTGGTACGAAAGCACTTCTTTGAGGCAGGCCCATGTTATTGTAAAAATACTGACAATAAACACTCGTTAAATATTATTTTTAGAAAAGATGTTTATTTTTAGAAAGAAAAGATATAGCATCAAGCATGAGACTGTGATTTATATTCCTTCAACTTGTAAAGTAATGTACCACTTAATTATTCAGCAAATCATTACCTGTTGTCCGTTGTCCTGCTGGTAGGCGTATTCATAGTTTCCGACTTGGTCCTGGTCGTTCTTCTGACTGAGAATTCTGACCTCCGGCTGGCCGCTGCTGACGAACTGCGGCTGGCTGTTGAATTCGAACTGCGGAGCCGCCGCAGCAGCAGCCACCACGAAGACGAGAGCGAACTGGAAACGAAGTGATTCTTAAGCGTTTTGAAAGCAGAGCTTTGGGAATTATGGATTATTATTATCACCCTGATATGTTTAAGGCATACTATACGCAATTTAATGAAAATAACTTAATAACTACTTAATTTACTTCATAACTAATAACTTCATGATAATTATCAACTACTAATGGTGCATATGCACAATTAAGCAAAATCCGTATTCAAGCGGAGAGCTTACCATCTGCATGTCTGTACTGTGGAGATCTGACGGGATCTGATATCTATCGGCTGCCTGCAGACGGCTTATATACCGCCATCTCTGCCCTGATGCTGCGCCGGACGGCCTTGGTCTGCCCGTTCCAGCCACCCCCGTCTGGCGGTCACGCGGAGACCCGACTGGTTACCACAGCTGCAGTCAGAACTGTCAAACCGTGACCGTCGGTCATACCACCACCGTGACCCACCCACACTGTCGGTCATACCACCACCGTGACCCACCGACACTGTCGGTCATACCACCACCATGATCAACCCACACTGTCGGTCATACCACCACTATGACCCACCCACACTGTCGGTCATACCACCACCATGATCAACCCACACTGTCGGCCATACCACCACCGTGACCCACCGACACTGTCGGTCATACCACCACCATGATCAACCCACACTGTCGGCCATACCACCACCGTGACCCACCCACACTGTCGGTCATACCACCACCGTGATCAACCCACACTGTCGGCCATACCACCACCGTGACCCACCCACAATGTCGGTCATACCACCACCGTGACCCACCCACACTGTCGGTCATATTACCACCATGACCAACCCACGCTGTCGGTCATACTACCACCGTGACCCACCCACAATGTCGGTCATACCACCACCGTGACCCACCCACACTGACGATCATACCGCCACCGTGAACCACCCACACTGTCGGTCATACCACCACCGTGACCCACCCATACTGTTGGTCATATCACCACCGTGACCCACACACACTGTCGGTCATACCAACACCGTGACCAACCGACACTGTCAGTCATACTACCACCGTGACCCACCCACACTGTCGGTCATACCACCACCGTGACCCAACCACACTGTCGGTCATACCACCACCGTGACCCACCCACACCGTCGGTCATACCGCCACCATGACTCACCGATACTGTCGGTCATACCATCACCGTGGCCCACCCACACTGTCGGTCATACCACCACCGTGACCCACCGACACTGTCGGTCATACCACCACCGTGACCCACCCACATTGTCGGTCATACGTGCATCATACTATTATATGGAGTGAATGCAGTGAATGTAGTAAATGCAGTGAATGCAGTGAATGCAGTGAATGCAGTGAACAAAATTAATGTGCTCTGGAATGTCTTCTGCTACCGATACGGCGAGAAAGGTTGTTGTGCGCTAAGCATGTGATATTTATATGTGGTATGTGATATTTGGAATGTCAGGTTAGAGTTATTGAACGAATGCATCGAGAAAGACCGTTGGTTGCGCACGAAGTAAGTGACGTTAGATCCAGGTGATAGCAGTACCGGTATAGGTTGGCGCCTCCTTATTGCAGTCTCGCGCGCCAGCGGGACTGGTGTGGAAAAGACGGGGGGGGGATGTCCCGGCCGAGGCCGTCCAGCAAAGCCTCAGCCTCAGGACAGAGATGGCTGTATATAAGCCGTCTACAGGCAGTCATTGGTCATTACAATATCCCAAAACCTCACATTGCGCCATCCAGATGGTAAGGTCTCCGATTGAAAAAGCCTTTTGCAGATATACCTATTTCTGGATGTGAATATTATTCACTTTCATATGATTTATTAGTAATTGTCTGGCGTAGCGTTTATTCCCTTTTCAATTAAGTGCATAAACACCAAACAGATATCCATGATAATGAAGTCGATGACATGCCGTGTCTTAAACTGTGCTGTAAATTATTACCAATGACTTGGATTTCAGTTCGCTCTCGTCTTCGTGGTGACTGCTGCAGCGGCGACTACGCAGTTCGAATTCAACAGCCAGCCGCAGTTCGTCAGCAGCGGCCAGCCGGAGGTCCGAATTCTCAGTCAGAAGAACGACCAGGACCAATTCGGGAATTACGAATACGCATAGGAGGAGAACAATGGACAAAGAGTAAAACATCCACCGCGCTAAATAACATAAAATACGTTCTCTTGAACATTGTCATCAAAACAACATGCTTGGGTCGAAGCTCTGATGTAACATTCATTGGAGGTTTTAGGTAAGAAATCTGGTCTATCTTATGCAGTTTGTTCTCAATTTTAGAAAGATATAATGTGTAGGAAGATGGACTTCAATTTAGAATCCCAGGAACCACTTTCATGTCAGTGTTTTCGTAATAACCTCAACCTTTATCTTTATGAATCAACATCTATCCTACATTAGCCCCGTTTACATAGCAGTTTCAAAACAGTGAAACATTGGTCACTAATAGTGGAGCATGAAGGATTCTTTCACCATCACATGCTCACGATTACGGCGCCAGTGCGTCAATTTACCGTCTGCTGTTATGTATCACATTGGTCGTATGGTTGTTGCAGCCTAGGTATTGCCTTTGTTGGTGTTGTTTCCGTCGTATTATACGGAATTCACGTCAGGTGCTGGTCGCGAAAATAAGTGCCCGCTAACTTGGCTAAAATAAGCTCCTCCCACGTTTCGAGCTGCATGACTTACGGTACGGTCCACGACACCGCGGGTCATTTTTAGGCACCGCAAGCACTTTTTAGATGCCTGAGGCATGTACTATGCGGCATGCGAACATATGTGCGACAAAATACTAATGACAGTGCCGGTATATTGGTGGAACATTGTCTTATTGGTTGTGTTGTTGTATGGTACCGGTATGATACTTTCCGGAGATCTTGCAGCTTTTATTCTTATTCGCGAAAAAGCGGCAACTGCCGTCGGAAAAAGTAAATCGGTTGCGCATATGGAAGCGCAGCAGTTTTCGCAAAAGCTGCTACGCTACCAGATGAACGTCAAAATGTTGGAAGAAAAAATACTCCGCTCTGGATGTTTGTGCTGTTAACAGTACTATAAAACACGATTTCGAAATAAAAGGAACCAAGATCACTCTTAAACCATGTTTGAGCAAATTGGATAAAATCTCAGTCTGGTGTAGTGGTGATATCTACTCAAACGAGCTTACTAGAAGATATTCCAGGGCCTATTTTAACATGTTAACTGGGGGGGGGGGCAAATGCCCCCCCCCCCCAGTGTACCGTTTTGCCCTCCCAGTCAAGAAATGTTGCCCACCCTGATTTCAGTATTTCCACGTCATTTTTCGCTTGATAGGTATTCAATTAAAATAAAATATGTTTACCTGGTGATAAATGTATACAAATCCAATGAAAATGTCATGATATTCCTAAGTTTTAGTATTTCCCAGCCAAAATAAGTATCTTTGCATTATTTCCGGAATATCTTGAATTTCAATATCCTTTGAACATCACCCATTGGCGGCAGAGTGGGGGGAGAGGGGGGTGTTATTAGATCAGGAACGTCGCCACACAATTTGGAGTGGGTGGGGGCAACTGCTGAGCCGATTGTGTTCAAATTTGGAGTGTGGTTAGGGATCTCTCAGCCGCCACATTCTCACAAGTCAGGGGTGGGGTGTTTCTGCACGTGCGCACGTGTGCACCACGTATTTCTATCTCAGAAACTACTTCCCTGATCGAGTTGAAATTCACCATACATTTCCTTTGCGTTCGCTCGTTCATCGCCAACTACGGCGCCTTACTGGTTCGGTAAAAACAGTTATGGAAGAAAAATGACGAATGACCTCAGGGTGAATATATTTTACATCGTGGAGGTCACAGGATACAAATAACGCATGGATCTTTGCATTGGCGGATCCAGAACGGGTGGTTGGGGGAATTCCAAAAAGTGTCACACAATTATGAAAACGCATCGGATGTGGCTTGCTTATGTATTGATAGCTGATTTAACCCGCGCCGTATCGGGGGGGGGGGTGTTTAGACGCCCCCCCCCCTCCCACAGGTTTTTCAAGGATAGCGGAAAAACGGCGGCGCGCAGCGCCACCGTTTTTAGCATAGCTGTTCAAACATCAATTGTCCACATTATGTTAAAAAAATGCCTCGGTTCATCTCAGGTCAGGTCACCAGACCAAGTCACGTGACCCCAGCTCCTAAAAAGCTTGTGGTCACACCATATTCACAGTTTTTGGCCGATAGACATCGTACTTACAGGATTTTATAAAGTCCTAGGTACCTACAATTCGTATATCTCGGATGTTTGATATCAGCAATTTCAATCAAATTGCTGATATCAAACAGGGCGGGTCAATTTCGTGACCTACCCATTATAAGTCAATGGGTAAATATTCAAATGCTTCCTATTCTGAGGATACGCACGATATCAGCCCAGTTCCTTCTAGATCATGTTATCATAGGACATTCTTGAAGACCCAGGTGAAATTTTCGTTCAAGGGTCAGCCGAGGTCATCCGAGGTCACCAACACTTGTGTGCCAATAACTCTCGACAAAACAAAGATAGATAGGTGAAACTGCCACCAATGTGTTTGTCTCGTCGAGGCACGTCTCCCAATGTCCAGCATGACCTAATTGGGTCACCACTTGACATTGACCTGAGGAAAACTCTTTTGCTAAAAAATAGTTTTTTACATTTGATGAGCTCTGGAGCCTAAGCTATTGATCTGAGCTGGAATCTGAGGACACTTGGCGATCCGTGTCGATTGAATGTTTCAAGAGCTTTCCATTGTTTTTTCCGTTTGTTCCTAGCTAGCATAGCTCCTGTGATATCTGGAGGTTTCTGGAGTGAAGTCCTAAAAATGGAAAATTTGAACTTCAATGACCTCTGGTGACCTCAATATTGACATGTTAAGAAAATGCCGAAATAGCTTCAAAATGCTTTTGGACAAGCTTTCGAACGATGTTTTCGGGCTTGGTGTACGTCCCATACATCAAGCCCGAATTCGAGGGGAGCCGAGCCGAGGGGAGGGGCGTCGAAACGCCCCCCCCCCCTATGATCTCGAAAACCACGCAACGTAACAAGCAAAAAATGGTGTTAGATAGGTCGAGACAAGCTCTATGAAAAGTATATCGGTATTTTTTTTAGGTCAAGTCAATATTGAGGTCACCAGAGGTGATCAAAGGTCAGATTTTACAGTTTTAGGACTTCGCTCCAGAAATCCCCAGATATCACATGAACTATGATAGCTAGGAACAAACGGAAACTTAATGGAAAGCTCTTGCAAAATTGAATCGACAGGGTGTCCTCAGATTTTAGCTCAGGTCAATAATTTAGGCTCCAGAGGTCATCAAATGTCAAAAATGTTATTTTTTTTGGCAAAACAATTTTTTCACAAATAACTTTTTACCTAATAAAGATAACGCATTACCTTTGACGCCATCATGTTTGTCTCGTCAAGGCGCTTTGAATCATGTTAATGTTGACTAGGTTAGGTCAACTGAGAAATTTGATCACAGGTCAAGGTCAAGTGGTGACCCAATTAGATCATGTTGCATATTGGGGACGTGTCTCGACGAGACAAACACATTGGTACCGTTTTCACTTCTCTACCGTCATTATGTCGATAGTTATTGACAAAACAGTGTTGGCGGTCACGAAATTGACCTGACCTTAGGTCACCGATATAAAACAAATCCGAGATAAACAAACTGTAGGTATCTATCATCTTATCAAATACTGCAAGATTGAAACCGATCGGCCTAAAACTGTGGCTGCGGTACTACCGCAAACGTTTTGGAGGTGGGGTCATCACCTGACCAGGTCTGGTGACCTGACCTGAGATGATCCGAGATCAATAATTTGACATAGTGCGTGTAGTTCATTTCCGAACAGGTATGCAAAAAACGGCGGCGTGCAGCGCCGCCATTTTTGCGCTATCTGCGAAAAACCGGAGGGGTGGGTGGATTTCACCCCCCCCCCCCCCCTCCCCGTCCAGGGCGCGTGTTAAAGCTAACTTTCCTTAGTAAAAGTTGCTGAGATTTTCTTCTATATCTGGACATGTGTCAATCTTGCGCCGATTTCAGGTGGTTGGGGGGGGGGGGGGGAATTGCCCATTTTGCCCAACCCTACATCCGCTACTGGTTCTTTGTATTTTGCAAAAGATGCGGGACTCTGGGGAAAATTGGGCAAATTTGGCCATTTCCTGTGGATTTATATGCATTTTCATGTTTCCCCAATGACTTATAATTCGGAAGTCACAAAATAGACTTCACCTTAGGTCACCGATATAAAAATCATCCGAAATAGCAGAATTGCAGGTGTTTGTAACCTGCTTAAATACTGTGAGTATTCAACTGATCGGTCAAACAATGTGGTACGGCGGCACGACCTCACATTTTTTGGAGGTGGGATCACTAGACTTGACTTAGTGACGTGACCTGATGAGACCCGAAAAACCGGAAGGGTGGGTTTTTACAAAATAACCAAAATAAAAATTAAGGTAAACAAATTAACAGGTTTTTGGCAATTGATAGGCAAGCAGTTGTATCAAAAATGGCGGCGCGAAATGGCGTCGTTTTCCGCTATTTCAAAAACAAATCTAAGGGGGATGGCATCCGCCCCCACTGGCGGATCCAGGGGCGGACATCAGGGGCAACCCCTCCCCCCCCCCCACACACACACATACACAAAATCTGGGGGGTATGCAATACAAGTATCCCCCCCCCCTCTCCCGCGCGTTCCCTGCACTGACCGTGAAAAACAATGATCTTAGGAGAAAACTTCATGAAAACGGAAGTTTTTTCTTTTCTCAAGTGATTGAATTTGAAGTTTGTACATATCCCTTGCTTTGAATGATAGACAAAACAGCACACCTGATGCAATTCATGCAGCCCCGGTGACACGCGCCCCACTGGGAGGGGGGGGGGGGAAGAATTTGCCCCCTCCCGTATGTTCTCAATAACTTTAAAACTGTGATAGATATCAACGTGAAACTTGCAGTACCTTATGCTGCACCAATTATAAAACTTCTCACTAAATTTCAATGAAATTTATGTAGTATTTTGGGAGATAATAACGTTTTAATGACGTCATGTCATGCCATTTTTGGTGGAAAAACAATAAATGTTGGGAAAATCGTAAACATAGAGTTGCAAAGCAAATTGCAAATAAAAAAGCGTCAAAAGAAAGGAAATTACATTTTCTTCCAAATGGCTGTCTCGGATTGTTTTTTTTTTACCCCAAATTTTTTTCTCTCGAAAAAATGTCCACAAAATCAATTTTTGTGAATTCGAAAAGTGAATTTCTTAAACTCGAATACCAAAATCAAGTGACTGGCCCAAATCCGCGGAGGAAACAAAATGGGGTACCTTTTGCCACAAAAAGGTGCCCCCAAAAATGGGGATACCTTTTCGCCCCCTCCCCCCAGTGGTTTTCCCTTAAAATAGGCCCTGAGATGTTCCACAATTAGTGAACAATGTTCTACTATTTTGAAATTGCTATATAAACGGGGCTATTGTCTTACAATTGACTTTCGATTTCAGGTGTAGGAGGTCGGTCGCTTCCAGCCGGGACCTGAGCCCGAGACTGGCAGGCTTGAGTAGCAGGGATTCTAAGAGTACATCGCTGACGATGGCAACACCTACCGGGTCGACTATGTGGCCAACGAGGGCAGATTCCAGGCCCGGGGCGCCCACCTACCTCAGGCGCCAGCTCAGACCCCCCGAGTACGCCCAGCTGAGGCGGGAGCACCCGGAGCTGTTCTGGGCTGTGGACGGAGGCGCTGGAGTTAACAACCAGCAATTCATTCAGCCGCAGCAGTTCAACCAGCCGCAGCAGTTCAACCAGCCTCAGTTCATCTTCTGAGATGGTGTTTTGGTGCATTTGAGAATGAAGGAGTCATGTTTGTTTGTGTTGTTCCAGATATTGTACCTGAAATATCTTTACTGTGTTACTCTGGTATTGTGAATGCAGCTCTGAATCATAGCTGTATTTGGCAGTTGTTTAACCCTATTTGTAACAGGGGGATTCCGCCCCCCCCCCCTCATGTTTTTCGGAGATATCTCCCGAAGGGCTAGGACCAGACCCATGCAAATTTTAGACTTTTCCTAGAATTAAATTCCGCAAATGGAGACAAAATTTTGCGTCCTTAACCTGCACAGAGGCGGTTCCAGGGCACGTTTTTGGGAGTGTTCTGCGGTGACGTTTGGCGATAATACGGAAATGCGATCTTCACGGTTTCTTACTAACTTCCTCAAGTATGAAGGAGTTACATCGATTTACGGTGATTGCAACAATTGCAAATTAGTTTATGTTAACGAAATATCATAAAAATTGCATGGCAGAGGCGGTTTCAGGGGCTTGTAAAGGGGGGTTCCAGGAAGTATTCAATGCTTGACGGGAAGCCAATAGAGCAATTTAAGGGGCATTTATAGCTATCAAGATGTAAAAGATAGGTTCTCCTTCAATTATTTTCATATTTTATGGCATATAGAGTTGCAGGGGTGTGTTCAGGCACATGTAAAAGGGGGTGACTTGCATGGGGATGACGATATGCTAGAGATTACGGCGCAATAGACGGTTAGTTTAAAATGATATATGCACAGATGAGGCCAGGAGAGGGAATGAAGTCATTTTTTGCAGAGGTGCGCTCAGGAATGGAAGAATGGGGGTCATATTATTGCAAGGAAATTAAGATATAAGGGCTTACAATAACATAACATACTGCAGTTTTCGAAAGAAACATGCACCACAGGGTACTCTAGGATAATAGGTGAGCCCAGGTAGTGTAAAAAGGAGGGTAAGCAATGTGAATTGAAGTTGTAGGTGAAATAGTCACTGTTGACTAGTTAGTATCATAATAGAGGATACTATACCTATCAAAAGGTATTGCGCCACCCCAGTTTGGATCCTCGATAAGCCTATGATAAGGAACAACATGCAAAAAAGAACTATCTACGATCAGTAACTTATGTATAGTGCTGGGTAGCAACTTACCTGCGGTTAATATATTTCCCTTATTTTACCTCCTTTTTTCACTGACCTGGTACCGCCTATGGCAAAACATTTTTTTTAAACTGTTTTGTCTAATATAAAAATAACACACCATTTAATTTATCACAAAAACAACATGAACAAATGGTTTTATTACGCATTTACTTCACCCCCATATTGAGTGACCTGCATACGCCTATGATTTTTGAATTTTCAAAAGTCATCGCCTCATATTAATTTCCAATTCATTCTGTATCGATTCCCATTAGTTGCATTAAAATCGGTTGATAAACATGACAGCTGTGTTGAATCACAAATACCTCTAAAGTTTGTAGTTTTTGCCCCCTTGTTGCCCCCCCTATCACAAATGTAGAATAATAATTTGTTTTTAGAAATGTAGATCGTGTTGCGGAGAATAATATGCCGTTTGATTTGTGAAAATCGGCCGAGTAGATCTCGAGATCTCCGGGGGGGGGGGGCGGAATCCCCCCCCCCCCTGTTACAAATAGGGGTAGCCAGGAGCCCGTTACAAATAGGGTTAACCCTCGCCCTACGGCAGCTTTTTTCATCTTCGCCCTACGGGGGGCCTGACAGGCCCCCCTGTTAACTTCCAAACCAAGCAAGTTAGAGCAATGCGGTAAGAACCAGCATGTTGCCTGTCATGAGAGGAATCTAACGGTATGCGATTTTTAGGTTTCAGGTCAACGGGTGACCTTCCCGGTCAAGTGAGTGACCTCGGATTTACGACGTTCAGAACAGCAATTTTGCTCTTCAGAAAACCTCAAAATTAGAAATTGATAAATGCAAATAAAAAGGCATGTTCCTAGACAAGTTTGGGCTCAGAAATATAAAAAAGTAATTATTTGTTCGTATCTTGTCAAAAAAAAGTCAAAAAAGTTCTTTAAAAAATGACGTCAGCAGTTTCTTACAGGTTTAGAGCCATCACTCATTCAAAAATAAAGATATTGCTTTTACATTTGGTATGGGTATTCTCTCTACTCAATTCTCTCACATATATTCCGGTTTTTCTAATATCTTTGAAAATTTTGATTTTGTGGGGATTTTTCCCAAAAAATCAGTTTTTATTTTAATTTTAGGGATCAAAAACCCAAAATTTAACAGATATGAGATTTCCATTTGAAAGAGAATGTCATTTTGTATCTTTGGTGAGTTGCATTTGCTATTTGCTTTGAAACTCTGTTTTCTACGAATTTTCCAATATTTCTTATTTTTTTACCAACATGACGTCATCAAAACATTATTTTCTCCCAAACTACGCAACGAATTTCACACACAAAAAAAAATACAGCCTACGTATTATTGTTGTAACCACAGCTACCAAAATTTCAGCAAGATGCACCGCATATTTTTTATTATTTTTTTAAAATAAATGTAGTCCGAATGATTTGTATGGATGGATTTCTGAAGTCAGGACCCACGCTAAGCAGAGCTTGTTGCGCAGGTCCTGACCTCACCACCCGATCGCGCAATTCCTGTTGGACGGCAGAATTTAGAGACGAAAGTTTTACGTGCCCGACATACCTGGACACGGTCCGCCCCGCTCACTGACGTCACCTGACCTTGAGTGCGACCGCTGTCACCGGCCGCAGGCCATCCCAGTCAGGAGCAAACAGCGAGCGCCGAAGCGACTCGAACCCGGGCTGCCACACCGGGATAGGTCAGAAGTCCAGCGCTCTCCCACTGAGCTACAGGGGCGGACAAAGTTATTCAAGAAAAACCTCAGGGGTGGCCTGTCAGGCCCCCCCCCCCCTCCGTAGGGCGAGGGTTAACACGCGCCCTGGAGGGCCTATGATAATTACACGCCCTGGAGGGGGGTGGGCGGATTTCGCACCCCCCCCTATGATCTTGAAAACCATGCAACGTAGCGACAAGCGGGAAACGACGTTAGATAGCTCGAGACAAGCTCTTTCGAAAGTATTTAGTTAATTTTTTTTCAGGTCAATATTGAGGTCACCAGAGGTCATCAAGGGTCAGATTTTCAAGTTTACAAGACTTCGGTTCGAACACTCCCAAATATCTCGGGAACTATGATAGATAGCAGCAAACGGAAAAAAGCAAATGAAAGTCATTGAAAAATGCAATCGACAAAGGTGTAATCAGATTTGAGCTCAGGTCAATAGTTTAGGCTCCAGAGGTCATCGAATGTCAAAAAGGTGATTTTGTTTTCAAAACTGTTTTCCCCAAATAACCTTTTACCTAATAAAGATAAAGCAATAATGTTTACGCCATCGCGTCTGTCTTGTCAAGGCGCTTCGAATCATATTCATGGTGACCGGGTTAGATCAACTGAGAAATTTGACCTCAGGTCAAGGTCAAGTGGTGATCCAAGTTGGTCATGTTGCATATTGGGCGACGTGTCTCGACGAGAAAAAACTATTGGTACCGTTTTCTCTTCTTTATCTTCATTATGTCGATAGTTATTGATAAAACCGTGTTGGCGGTCACAAAATTGACCTGACCTTAGGTCACCGATATTAGAAATCCGAAATATACAATCGATCGGCGTAAAACTGTGGCTGTGGTACTACTGCAAACGTTTTGGAGTTGACGTCATCACGTGACCTGGTCTGGTGACCTGACCTGAGATGACCTGAGGCCAAGAATTTTACATAATGCGGGAAGTTTATTTCTAAACAGGTATTCAAAAAACGGCGGCGCTGCGCGCCGCCGTTTTTGCGCTATCCTCGAAAAACCGGAGGGGTGGGCGGATTTCGCCCCCCCCCCCTCCAGGGCGCGTGTTAAGGGATACAATAGCGCAGTGGCTGGCTGACCTACATCTCTGGTCACTACACAACCATGCGACGGCCACAGACGACGCCGCTGCTAGTGAGGTCCTCGAGGCTCGAGCCTGGGAGGTCTTCCATCTTAGGTCTGTTGTTAGGAAGCTCCTCTACATGTCAGCATCAGCGTGGCCGCTGAGAACAGATCGGGTCAGCAGATTTTTAGGGCGCTCCTCAACACAGTATGGTGTTCGAGGCCGATACACGTCTCCCAATATGCAACATGACCCACTTGGGTCACCACTTGACCTTGACCTGAGGTCAAATTTCTCAATTAACCTAACCTATTCAACATTAATATGATTCGAAGCGCCTTGACAAGACAAACACGATGGCGTCAAACGTAATGCAATAACTTTATTAGGTAAACAATTATTTGCGGAAAAAATGTTGAAGACAAAAACATTTTTGACATTTGATGACCTCTGGAGCCTAAATTATTGACCTGGTAAAAAAAGAGATTTTTAACCCCCAAAAAAAAATCAAAACACTTTTTCCCGCAAAATATTTTTGTTTTAAAATATATTCAAAAACCGGAATATATGTTAGAGAAACAAGTATCGACGATATTCAAATCAAATTTCAAAGCCATATCTTTATTTTTGATTGACTTATGGCTCCCTAAGTATATGTAACTCATGACGCCATTTTTTGAATTTCCGGTTGTTGGCTCTTAGGGATTAGATACGTACAACTAAATACCACCGCTGAATTTTCTGCACAAAGCTGATCTAGAAACATGCCCTTTGGATGTAGATAAATAAATTTCAAATTTTGTCCACATTGTGACATGACCTTGACCTGAGGGCAATTATAGGTTGTGAAAATGGCTGCTACTATCGAATTGGACGAGCAAAATAAACCATAAAACATGTTTTACATGGCTTTAGTAGACCTGTGAACTTTTGTGACCTGACCTTGACCTTGACCTTTGTTTACTATTTCCCTTTTGCTTATGCGGGATATGTATTATACATTTGAGAGAACTTTGTGGGATAATAGTCGCAATCTCAGGCTTTGGATGGAAAGTATGGCTCAAAAACTCAAATACTTCAGGTTTGACATTTGACCTGATCGTGACCTGACATGTGACCTTATTTTAAGAATTTCGGGTATGCATTATATTCATCCCCTTGAGAGCTTTCGATTGCGGCCTTGCGCGTCCCGCTGCAACAATTGGTTCGGAAAATACGGGGGGGGGGGTAATATTTATCCCCACTACCCCCCAGCGGGGCGCTTTCGGCTGCCGACACCAGCACCACCACCAGCGGGTTAACCCTCGCCCTACGGGAGCTTTTTTCACCTTCGCCCTACGGGGGGAGGGGGGGCTGACAAGCTTCCAAACCCTTGTTAACTTCCAAACCAAGCAACTTAGAGCAATTTGGTAAAAACCAGCATGTTACTTGTCATGACAGGAATCTAACAGAATGCGATGTTTGGGTTTTTCTGATCAGCGGGTGACCTTCCAGGTCAAGTGAATGACCTAGGATTTACCACGTCCAGAACAGCGATTTAGCTCTTCAGAAAACCTAAAAATTAGAAATGTATAAATGTAAATAAAAAGGCATGTTCTTAGACCAGTTTTTGCTCAGAAATACAGAAAAGGTAATTACTTGTTCGTATCTTGTCAAAAAAGTAATAAAAAATATATACAAATGATGTCATCAGTTTTTTACACTTAGGGAGCCATCACTCAGTCGAAAATGAAGATATTACTTTGAAATTTGGCATGGGTATTGTCGATAATCAGTTCTTTCACATATATTCCAGTTTTTCTAAAATCTTTGAAAATGTTTATTTTGTGGGGACTTAAAAAAAGTGTTTTCAATTTTAGGGATCAAAAACCTTCTTCTTTTTTTTTAATTCGAGATTGCCATTTTAAAGAGAATGCTATTTTGTATCTTTCGTGAATTGCGTTTGCAATTTCCATTAAAACTCTGTTTCCTACCATTTTTCCTTTTTTCCACCAACATGACGTCATCAAAACGTGATTATCTCCCAAAAAACATAACCAATTGCAAATAAATTCCTACAGCATGCGTATAATTGTTGTACACACAGCTACTCCAAATTTCAGCAAGATATGCCCCAGGTGTAAAAAGCTATTCAAGAAAAACTTCAGGGGGGGCTGCAGGCCCCACCGTAGGGCGAGGGTTAACCTTGTTCCCTGCGGGGCAGATTCTGCCCCTCCCGGTGGTTTTGCACTTTCCGCTTCTAAACCGTTAGGCTTAGCGTCCTAAAACTTTGTGACTTTTCCCATAATTGAATGGCACGTGTTTTGTCCAAAATTTAGAAAAAATCAGTTTAGGAGAGGCGGTGCTAGGCTCCTGTTTTTTGGGAGGGTGTTACGAATGCGGTTTTGCGGCGCATACTTTCTTCGTGGTTTGTAGTGCAATAAATCCGTCAGAAGAATTGCAATGCAATATGCATCATAGATACTGGGATTTTACATATTTGTGGGAAGAGGCACACTCAGGATAAAAAAAATGGGAGGCGATACCCACCCTCAAATTAGGTCCAACTTGAAATTAGTAGGATGATTCAAGCGTTACGCGCATGGTGCCCCTATGTTTTTTCCTGGATACGCCTATGCGCAATATATCAAATTTAACAAATTACAGCATATAATGCCCAAATGTGACGTTCATGTCGTCCTAAACAATCACAAACAGCACATATTTTTTACGGAAATCCCCCAATTTACGTTCCCTGAATACACCTATTATTATGTTTATTTTTGTTTGTCTTTTGATATATTAAAGAACAGTACATTTGAAGCTGAAAAACGTTTAGGGAATGGAAATCGGTCGAGCCACATGGCCGCAATGACATTACAAAAAATCGTATTTGTTGCCCCGGCACTTCATTTTTAAATAAAACAAAATTTAGGGATCCAAAAAGATAGATCTTGTCATGGCAAATCGAATGGCGTTTTCCCCATCGAAATCGAACGTATGGTTCTCGAGATCTCTGGGGGGGCAGAATCTGCCCCCCCCCCCACGCAGGTTAACGTAATTCTGGCCGCCCGCAGGGAATAGGGTTAAGGGACAAAGAGTCAAATTACTAAAATAATATTTCAAGGAAGACTTCACTCCTTCATCGTGATTCCTCAGATTTTGTTAACCGTTTCGGTATTAGTTACCGAGGGTTTTGACGAACCACAGAGACTCGCCGTGATTCGCGTCTTTTGCTGACTGTTTCTTACAATGAACGGTTCAGCTACTGCTAGTGACCGGAAGTTATCGAAGTCATGAAGAATGATATACCTCGAGTGGGACCAACAAATTAGCTCGATATTTCCGTGACCGCCATGCCAGTGCGGACATGGAGAGGAGCTTACTGTCGACAGGCGTAAGATGAAAGGCCTTCAATGTCTGCAATTAGTACTAGATGCACCGTTGGATATAGTCGCGTGGTTTGTACTGACTACCTATGAAGGTCAGAAAACCACTGCATTCGTGTTCACCCAACCATTACTTATGTCAGAAAAGCACTGCATTCTTTTTCACTCAAAAAATACAAAATGTTGTTACGATTCGGAGTTGTATTCACAATATCAGCATAACACAAACAAGACATTTGAGGTACAATCTATGGAACAACACAAACAAAATGACACATTCATTCTCAAATGCACCAACACACCATCTCAGAAGATGAACTGAGGCTGGTTGAACTGCTTCGGCTGGTTGAACTGCTGCGGCTGGTTGAACTGCTGCGGCTGGTTGAACTGCTGGTTGTCGAACTGCTGGTTGTTGAGAACAACGCCAGCGCCTCCGTCCACAGCCCAGAACAGCTCCGGGTGCTCCCGCCTCAGCTGGGCGTACTCGGGGATCTGAGCTGGCGCCTGAGGCAGGTGGGCGCCACGGGCCTGGAATCCGCCCTCGTTGGCTGTGTAGTCGACCCGGTAGGTGTTGCCGTCGTCAGCGATGTACTCGTAGAATCCCTGCTGTTCAAGCCTGCCAGTCTCGGGCTGAGGTCCCGGCTGGAAGCGACCAACCTCCTGCACCTGTAGACAAACACCCACGAAAGTTAAAACACAACATAATACCGACAAACATGCCAAGATCTTAATTAAGTTTGTCATATAGCAAATCGTGGCAATGGAAGATTAGGACACAACTGGACCAGCAATGTTATACAACTACCAATGGACACTGATAGTTTGTATCTAGCTGGAGTTTCTGCTGCTACCGCTACAGACAATAGGCATTTTCGTTAAAGGGAAATAATGACCTTTTGATTTTGTTAGCAACAATTTCTTAGGCTACCGTTATGTTTTTAAAATTATTTTATTTAAATTTAAGAATTAAATAAAATTATTCCCAAATTCAAAGTTGTAAGTTTGGAAAAAATACAAAACAAGTACCATGTGTACTTCATGAAGGTCATTGACAAATTCGTCCTTCCCTACCATTGTTAACATCGAGTGCGGCATTTGTGGAGGCTCTGTGACATTTCCGATCAAACTGAGCGCTGCTCGGACACCCGCTAGTAGCGCTTTCGTTCTCCATGGCAACCAGGCGTCAGCCAATCAAAAGCCAGAAAGGGAATACGTTCTGGCTTTTCATTGGCTCACGCCTGGTTGCCATGGAGAACGAAAGCGCTACTAGCGTGCGTTCGAGCAGCGCTCTGATCCGTGAAGCAATCCGTGAAGCATCCGTGATGCACGACTGACTATCAGTATAAGTCATGAATAACAACAACATGCAAACTATACCAACTCGAATAAAATAAGAGCGGAATGAATTGAACCCCAGGCAAGCTAGTATTCGCAAAGCACTCGGCACTGCGCCACAATAGCAAAAGGTGAGGGTAATGCATATTGGATACAATATTATTACGTCACAAGTTTCTGAAGTGTCAAGTACTATGAAATACAGTGATAAAATACCTTTAATAATGATTAACAAGAAAATTCAAACTTAAAAACAATAATTTGAATAAGTCTTTAATTAGCTTTCAACTCGAAATCAGATATATTTTGCAATGCTACACAAGAATGGCACCAGTGACGTCATTAACAAAGCCTGCTACGGGACTTGGGTATACTAATCAGGAACAACTCGCCAAGTGCGCCGAGATGGTTAAGTGCGCCGAGAAGCATGACAATGACTTTGTAAACAAATCGCCGACGCTAAATAGGTCGCCGTCGATGTGCATCGATGAGCTTCTGATTTAATTGCCAGTTTTGTGTTATTGTTCGTTAGTTTTTTTGGGGAAAATTATAATTTTTCATGATAAAATAAATCATAGTGTTATATACAGCCACAGACAAACTATACACAACTCCTAATGTTGAAAACAAATGAATCGATTTTCAAAAATTGAGGGTCGCAACCACTAACTATGCCGCGTTGATTTGCATCGATGAGCTTCCGATTTTATTGCCACTTTTTCCAATCGCTGTTAGTTTTAGAAGATCGCCGAGCATATAATCACAACAAGCAGAACGCACAATATATTTTCCACTCCATTGGTAAAAAAACAATACGGGAAAAGCCCGCAGTTTGATGAGGACCAAAAGTACTTGACAAAAGGTCAGAAATAGTGCAAGTACCGGTCGTTAAAAGTGTGGAACGCTTATCAACTTTAACTTGAAATATCTTTCGGTAGGAAAGTTTTCATGCAAAATGTGATGAATTTACAATATATTTTGATCTCGTCTGGCGATTTCAAGTGCTAACTCCATTTTAGTGGAAAAAGGTCATTATTTCCCTTTAAAAGAAAATTAGAAAAGAAGTTACTGCATAAGACGACTGTTGGCATCTTTCGTTTTCGATCAGAGGATATAGGTTGTAGCTGAAGTAAGTAGTATACTCCATTTGTATTTGGTACGAAAGCGCTTCCTTGAGGCAGGCCCATGTTGTTGTAAAAATAATGACAATAAACACTCGTTAAATATTATTTTTAGAAAAGACATCAAAATAGCATAAGACTATGGTTTGTATTCATTCAACTTTTAAAGCAATTTACCCACTTAATTATTGAGCAAATTTTACCTGTTGTCCGTTGTCCTGCTGGTAGGCGTATTCATAGTTTCCGACTTGGTCCTGGTCGTTCTTCTGACTGAGAATTCGGACCTCCGGCTGGCCGCTGCGGACGAACTGCGGCTGGCTGTTGAATTCGAACTGCGGAGCCGCCGCAGCAGCAGCCACCACGAAGACGAGAGCGAACTGGAAACGAAGTGATTCTTAAGCGTTTCGAAAGCAGAGCATTGGGCCTTATGGATTATTAATATCACCCTGATATGTTTAGGTCATACTGTACGCAATTTAATGCAAATTAAATTAACTAACAAAACACTTATAACTTCATGATTATTATCAACTGTTAATGGTGCATATTCACAATTAAGCAAAATCCGTATTCAAGCGGAGAGCTTACCATCTGCATGTCTGTACTGTGGAGAACTGACGGGATATGATATCTATCGGCTGCCTGCAGACGGCTTATATACCGCCATCTCTGCCCTGAGGCTGCGCCGGACGGCCTTGGTCTGCCCGTTCTAGCCACCCCCGTGTGGCGGTCACAGGGAGACGCGACTGGTTACCACAGCTACGGTCAGAACTGTCAAACCGTGACCGTCGGTCATACCACCACCGTGACCCACCCACAATGTCGGTCATACCACCACCGTGACCCACCCACACTGTCGGTCATACCACCACCGTCACCCACACACACACTGTCGGTCATACCACCACCGTGACCAACCCACACTGTCGGTCATACCACCACCGTGACCCACACACACTGTCGGTCATACTACCACCGTGACCCACCCCCACTGTCGGTCATACCACCACCGTGACCAACCCACACTGTCGGTCATACTACCACCGTGACCCACCCCCACTATCGGTCATACCACCACCGTGACCCACCCACACTGTCGGTCATATTACCACCGTGACCAACCCACACTGTCGGTCATACCAACACCGTGACCCACCCACACTGTCGGTCATACCACCACCGTGACCCACCCACACTGTCAGTCATACCACCACCGTGACCCACCGAAACTGTCGGTAATACCACCACCGTGAACCAACCACACTGTCGGTCATACCACCACCGTGCCCCACCGAAACTGTCGGTCATACCACCACCGTGACCCAACCACACTGTCGGTCATACCACCACCGTGACCTACCGACACTGTCTGTCATACCACCACCGTGACCCACCGACATTGTTGGTCATACGTATCTCATACTATTATATGAAGTGAATGCAGTGAATGCAGTAAATGCAGTGAATGCAGTGAATGCAGTGAACACAATTGATGTGGTCTGGAATGTCTTCTGCTACCGATACTGCGAGAAAGGTAGTTGTGCGCTAAGCAGGTAGGTATGTGATATTTGGAATGTCAGGTTAGAGTTATTGAGCGAATGCATCGAGAAAGACCGTTGGTTGCGCACGAAGTAGGTGACGTTAGATCCAGGTGATAGCAGTACCGGTATAGGTTGGCGCCTCCTTATTGCAGTCCGCGCGCCAGCGGGACTGGTGTGGAAAAGACGGGGGGATGTCCCGGCCGAGGCCGTCCAGCAAAGCCTCAGCCTCAGGACAGATGGAGGTATATAAGCCGTCTACAGGCAGTCATTGGACATTACAACATCTCAAAACCTCACATTGCACCATCCAGATGGTAAGGTCTCCGATTGAAAAAGCCTTTTGAAGATATACCTAATTCTGGATGTGAATATTATTCAATTTCATATGATTTATTTGTAATTGTTTGGCGTAGCGTTTATTCCCTTTTCATTAAGGGCATAAACACCAAACATATATCCATGATAATGAAGTCGATGACATGCCGTGCCTTAAACTGTGCTTTAGATGATTACCAATGACTTCGATTTCAGTTCGCTCTCGTATTCGTGGTGGATGCTGCAGCGGCGACTACGCAGTTCGAATTCAACGGCCAGCCGCAGTTCGTCAGCAGCGGCCAGCCGGAGGTCCGAATTCTCAGTCAGAAGATTGACCATGACCAATTCGGGAATTACGAATACGCATACGAACAGAACAATGGACAAAGGGTAAAACATCCACCGCGCTAAATAAAATCAAATACGTTCTCTTGAACATTGTCATCAAAACATCTGCATGCTAGGGTCGAAGCTCTGATTTAACATTCATTGGAGGTTTTAGGTAAGAAATCTGGTCTATCTTATGCAGTTTGTTCTCAATTTTAGAAAGATATAATGTGTAGGAAGATTGACTTCAATTTAGAAGCCCAGGAACCACTGACATGTCAGTGTTTTGGAGAAAACAAATATTTTGGAACTTCAATTCACATTGCTTATTACCCCCCTTTTAACCATACCTGGACTCACCTATTATCTCATAATCATTCGTAGAGTACCCTGTGGTGCGTGTTTCATCCGAAAACTGCAGTATGTTATGTCATTGTAGGCCCGTGCATCTTAGTTTCCTTGCAATAATATGACCCCCTTTCTTCCATTCCTGGCGCGTCTCTGAAAAAAAAAATCCCTCTCCTGGTCTCATATGTGCATATATCATTATAAGTTAACCGTCAATTGCGCTGTAATCGCTGGCATATCATCATCACCATGCCAGTCACCACCCCTTTCAGGTGCCTGCACACGCCCCTGAAACTCTATATGTAATAATTTATGAAAATAATGGAAGAAGAAGCTATCTTTTACATCTTGATAGCTATAAATGCCCCTTACATTGCTCTATTGGCTTTCCGCTAAGCATTGAATACTTCCTGGACCCCCCCCCCATTTCAAGCCCCTGAAACCGCCTCTGCCATGCAATTTGTATGATATTTAATTAACATCAACTAATTTGCACTTGTTGCAATCACCGTAAACCGATGTAACTCCTTCATACTTGAGGCAGTTAGGAAGAAACCGTGAAGATTGCATTTCCGTATTATCGCCAAATGTCGCCGCCGAACCCACCCAAAATCGTGCCCTTGAACCGCCTCTGTTCAAGTTAAGAACCCAAATTTTGACTCAAAATGCGAAGTTCAATTCTAGGAAAAGCCCCAAAATGTCATGGGCTTGCTTCCTGCCGTTCTGAAGATATCTGCGAAAAACATGAGGGGATGGGCGGGACCCCCCCCCCCCCCCCTGTTACAAATAGGGTTAAGGAACTAAGAGTCAAATTACTAAAAGAATGATTCAAGGAAGACTTTACTCCTTCATCGTGATTCCTCAGATTTTGTTAACCGTTTCGGTATTAGTTGCCGAGGGTTTTGACGAACCACAGAGACTCACCGTGATTAGCGTCTTTGGCTGACTCTTGTTTT
This sequence comes from Chirona hameri, assembly GCA_036785665.1. NCBI lineage: Eukaryota > Metazoa > Arthropoda > Thecostraca > Balanomorpha > Balanidae > Chirona > Chirona hameri. The sequence goes on from JAXIVJ010005630.1 coordinate 49,492, forward strand.
ACAATGAACGGTTCAGCTACTGCTAGTGACCTCAAGTTAATGAAGTCATGAAGAAGTTTTTAGCTCGAGTTGGACCATCAAATTATCTTGATATATTTGTGACCACCATGCCAGTGCGGACATGGAGAGGACCTTACTGTCGACAGGCGTAAGATGAAAGGCCTTCGACGTCTTCAAGTAGTACTAGATGCACCGTTGGATATAGCCGCGTGGTTTGTACTGACTAGCTATTGAGGTCAGAAAACTACTGCATTCTTTTTCACTCAAAACAAATACGTAGGTCAGAAAATTACTGCATTCTTTTTCACTCAAAAATTACAAACCTCATATTCATATTCATATCTTTAACAGTCTTTTAATATCGCCTCGCTTGCTCAGAGAAGAGTGCAGTATGACATACTATTTGTACATAGAACCTTCTCAGGACGGATTGAGTCTTCTTTGCTTCTTCAAAGTTTATCCTTGCAAATATCAACACGGCATACCCGCGCAGCGTCGCACACCATCTTGCACGTCCCATTCGCTAGAGTGGAAACTGTTAAACGTGCCGTCTTTGCGTGGGCGCCTCGCAACACCAACCTATTTCTGTCTGCCTGTCTTGCATCAGACCTTTCCAATGATACCTTAGAAGCTTTTAGAATGCAGGTGGAATCATATGTCAAGAGTATGGCGATGTAGGCTGCACAACACTGGTGGCGATGAGTTGGGATTGTGTATGGGCGTGTGTGAGGTGAGCATGCGAGTTTTATTACTCTTATTTTACTGCTGGAGTTTTCTCATTTACCGACCTTATGTCTTCTTTTACAAGGGTTTTCTTATGTCTGCGTAGCCTCAAAGCATGCCTGTGAACTACTGCGGACCTTGATCTGAGTGATCGGCATGTGCTGGTTTATGAGACTGTCCCACACTGTCAGCCATGCGTCGTATTTTTCGGATGGTGACAGGGCTCCATAGACGGATGACCAGTCGGCTGTCAGTAGGTCTAGGCAGAGATGGTCTTTGTCGAGATGCTTTGTAGACATCACGGTGATCTCACGAGGTGCGCGTCGATCGCGTGCTCCCGTCACCCGAGTGACGATCAGGGCATGGTCACTAATGTCGCACGCGACCACCCTGGTCGAATCGCATAGCCCCGGGTGACTTGGTGGTCAAGGAGCGACGGCTGTGAGTTTGACGTACTGCGGGTGGGGGTCGTGACAAGCTGACTCAGTGAGAGGTCCTGAAGTAGGTCCAGGTATTGCCGAACGCAGGGTTTACTTGGCTGGAGCACGTCCCAGTTCAACAAGTCACCCAACACGTGAACCGGGTGATCCCTACTTAACACGTGTGTCAACTGGTCCCTGAAATCGTCCACGACAGGCGTCACCGGTCCATTGTTGGTCATACCACCACTGTGACCCACCAGTACTGTCAGTCATACCACCACCGCGACCCACCGTCACTGCCGGCCATACCACCACCGTGACCCACCGTCACTGTCGGTCATACCACCACCGTGACCCACCCACACTGTCGGTCATACCACCACCGTGACCTACCAACACTGTCGGTCATACCACCACCGTGACAAACCCACACTGTCGGTCATACTAACACCGTGACCCACCCACACTGTCGGTCATACCGCCACCGTGACCCACACACACTGTCGGTCATACCACCACCGTGACCCACCCACACTGTCGGTCATATCACCACCGTGACCCACCCACACTGTCGGCCATACCACCACCGTGACCCACCTACACTGTCGGTCCTACCACCACCGTGACCCACCCACACTGTCGATCATACCACCACCATGACCAACCAACACTGTCGGTCATACCACCACCGTGATCCACCCACACTGTCGGTCACACTACCACCGTGACTAACCCAAACTGTCGGTCATACCAACAACGTGACCAACCGACACTGTCGGTCATACCACCAAAATGACCAACCGACACTGTCTGTAATACCACCACCGTGATCTACCAACAATGTCGGTCATACCATTACCGTGACCTACCCATACTGTCGGTCATACTACCACCGTGACCCAGCTACACTGTCGATCATACCACCATCGTTACGCACCGGCACTGTTGGCAATACCGTCACCGTGACCTACCGAAACTGTTGGTTATATCGCAACCAGGACTCACCGACACTGTCGGTCATACCACCACTGTGACCCACCCACACTGTCGGCCATACCACCACCGTGACCCATCCACACTGTCGACCATACCACCATCGTGACCCACCGTCACTGTCGGTCATACTACCACCGTGACCCTCCCACACTGTCGGTCATACCGCCGCCGTGACCCAACCACACTGTCGGTCATACCACCACCGTGACCCACCCACACTGTCGGTCATACTACCACCGTGACCTACCCACACTGTCGGTCATACCACCACCGTGACCAACCAACACTGTCGGTCATACCACCACCGTGACCCACCCACACTGTCGGTCATACCACCACCGTGACCCACACACACTGTTGGTCATACCACCGCCGTGACCCACCGACATTGTCCGTCATACCACCACCGTGACCCTCCGTGACCGTCGGTCATACCACCACCGTACCCACCCGCATTGTCGGTCATACCACCACCGTGACCCACCCACATTGTTGGTCATACCACCACTGTGACCAACCGACACTCTTGGGCATACGACCACCCAGACCCACCCACACTGTAGGTCATACCACCACCGTGACCCATCCACACTGTCGGTCATACTATCACTGTGACACACCCACACTATCGGGCATACGACCACCGTGACCAACCGACACCGTCGGTCATACCGCCGCCGTGACCAACCCACACTGTCGGTCATACCACCACCGTGACCCACCCACACTGTCGGTCATACCACCGCTGTGACCTACCCACACTGTCGGTCATACCACCACTGTGACCCACCCACACTGTCGGTCATACGTACACCATACTATTATATGCAGTGAATGCAGTGAATGCAGTGAATGCAGTGAATGCAGTGAATGCAGTGAATGCAGTGAATGCAGTGAATGCAGTGAATGCAGTGAATGCAGTGAATGCAGTGAACAAAATTGATGTGCTCTGGAATGTATTCTGTAACCGATACGGCGAGAAAGGTAGTTGTGCGCAAGCAGGTAGGAATGTGATATTTGGAATGTCATGTGCATCGTGTGAACGAATGCATCGAGAAAGACCGTTGGTTGCGCACGAAGTAAGTGACGTTAGATCCAGGAGATAGCAGTACCGGTATAGGTTGGCGCCTCCTTATTGCAGTCTCGCGCGCCAGCGGGACTGGTGTGGAAAAGACGGGGGGATGTCCCGACCGAGGCCGTCCAGCAAAGCCTCAGCCTCAGGACAGATATGGCGGTATATAAGCCGTCTAAAGGCAGTCATTGGTCATTACAACACCTCAAAACATCCTCACATTGCACCATCCAGATGGTAAGGTCTCCGATTGAAAAAAAACTTTTGCAAATATACCTATTTCTGGATGTGAATATTATTTACTTGCATATGATTTATTAGTAATTGTCTGGCGTAGCGTTTATTCCCTTTTCAATTAAGTGCATAAGCACCAAACATATATCCATGATAATGAAGTCGATGACATACCGTGCCTTAAACTGGGCTTTTAAATTCTTACCAATGACTTGGATTTCAGTTCGCTCTCGTCTTCGTGGTGGCTGCTGCAGCGGCGACTACGCAGTTGGAATTCAACAGCCAGCCGCAGCTCGTCAGCAGCGGCCAGCCGGAGGTCAGAATTCTCAGTCAGAAGAACGACAGGACCAATTCGGGAATTACGAATACGCATAGGAGCAGAACAATGGACAAAGGGTAAAACATCCACCGCGCAAAATAACATAAAATACGTTCTCTTGAACATTGTCATCAAAATATCTGCATGCTAGGACTCAAGCTCTGATGTAACATTGATTGGAGGTTTTAGGTAAGAAATCTGGTCTATATTATGCAGTTTGTTCTCAATTTTAGAAAGATATAATGTGTAGGAAGATTGACTTCAATTTAGAAGCCCAGGAACCACTTCCAAGTCAGTGTTTTCGCAATAACCTCAACCTTTATCTTTATGAAGCAACATCTATCCTACATTGTCTTACAATTGACTTTCGATTTCAGGTGCAGGAGGTCGGTCGCTTCCAGCCGGGACCTGAGCCCGAGACTGGCAGGATTGAACAGCAGGGATTCTACGAGTACATCGCTGACGACGGCAACACCTGCCGGGTCGACTACACGGCCAACGAGGGCGGATTCCAGGCCCGGGGCGCCCACCTGCCTCAGGCGCCAGCTCAGATCCCCGAGTACGCACAGCTGAGGCGGGAGCACCCGAAACTGTTTAGGGCTGTGGAGGGAGGCGCTGATGTTGTTAACAACCAGCAGTTCAACCAGCCGCAGCAGTTCAACCAGCTGCAGCAGTTCAACCAGCCTCAGTTCATCTTCTGAGATGTTGTTTTGGTGCATTTGAGAATGAAGGAGTCATGTTTGTTTGTGTTGTTCCACATATTGTACCTGAAATATCTTTACTGTGTTACTCTGGTATTGTGAATGCAGTTCTGAATCATAGCTGTATTTGGCAGTTGTTTAACCCTATTTGTAACAGGGGGGGGGGATTCCGCCCCCTCATGTTTTTCGCAGATATTTCCCGAAGGGCTAGGACCAGACTCATGCAATTTTTTGACTTTTCCTAGAATTAAATTCCGCATATGGAGACAAAACTTTGCGTTCTTAACCTGCACAGAGGCGGTTCCAGGGCACGTTTTTGGAAGTGTTCTGCGGTGCCGTTTGGCGATAATACGGAAATGCGATCTTCATGGTTTCTTCCTAACTTCCTCAAGCATGAAGGAGTTACATCGGTTTACGGTGATTGCAACAAGTGCAAATTAGTTTATGTTAACGAAATATCATACAAATTGCATGGCAGAGGCGGTTTCAGGGGCTTGTAAAGGGGAGGGGTTTCCAGGAAGTATTAAATGCTCGGCGGGAAGTCAATAGAGCAATGTAAGGGGCAATTATAGCTATCAAGATGTAAAAGATAGATTCTCCTTCCATTATTTGCATAATGTATTACATATAGAGTTGCAGGGGCGTGTTCAGGCACATGCAAAGTGGGGTGACTGGCATGGTGATGACGATATGCTAGCGATTACGGAACAATATACGGTTAGTTTATAATGATATATACACATATGAGGCCAGGAGAGGGAATGAAGTCATTTTTTTCAGAGGCGCGTTCAGGAATGGAAGAAAGGGGGTCATTTTATTGCAAGGTAACTAAGATACAAGGGCCTACAATGACAAAACATACTGCAGTTTTCGGAAGAAACATGCACCACAGGGTACTCTAGGATAATAGGCGAGTCCAGGTAGGGTAAAATAGAGGGTAAGCAATGTGAATTGAAGTTGTAGGTGAAATAGTCACTGTTGACTAGTTAGTATCATAAAAGCGGATACTATACCTATCAAAAGGTATTGCACCTTCCCAGTTTGGATCCTGGATACGCCTATCATGAAGTACAACATGCAAAAAGGAACTTTCTACGATCAGTAACTTATGTATAGTGCTGGGTAGCAACTTACCTGCGGTTATTATTTTTCCCCTATTTGACCTCCTTTTTCACTAACCTGGTACCGCATATGGCAAAAACAAATATGTTTTAACTGTTTTGTCTAATACAAAAGTAACACACCATTTAATTTATCACAAAAACAACATCAAACAAATGTTTTTTTTTGCGCATTTACTTCACCCCCATATTGAGTGACTTGCACACACTTATGATTTTTGAATTTTCAAAAGTCATCGCCACATATTAATTTAAAATTCATTCTGTATCGATCCCGATTAGTTGCGTTAAAATCGGTTGATAAACATGACAGCTGTGTTCAATCACAAATACCTCTAAAGTTTGTAGTTTTTGCCCCCTGTTGCTCCATATTACAAAATTTGGATTTTTTGGTTTTTAGAAATGTAGATCGTGTTGCAGGGAATAATATGCCGTTTTATTTGTCAAATTCGGACGGGTAGATCTCGAGATATCCAGGGGGCGGAATCCTCCCCCCTGTTACAAATAGCGCGTTACAATTGTACTCCTGTTACAAATAGCCAGGAGCCCGTTACAAATAGTGTTAAGGGATACAATAGCGCAGTGGCTGGCTGACTTACATCTCTGGTCACTACACAACCAGGTGACGGCCACAGACGACGCCGCTGCTAGTGAGGTCCTCGAGCGTGGGAGGTCTTCCATCTTAGGTCTGTTGGTAGGAAGCTCCTCTAAAATATCCGCATTAGCGTGGCGGAGGACAGATCGGGTCAGCTGATTTTTAGGGCGCTCCTCAACACAGTACGTTGTTCAGGTTGGCCTCGTTCATCTAACCCTACCAAACTGTTCATGGCCATGTTACAGTGCAGTTGAGTGCCAACTGGGCCTGGCTTATAAGTAAACCTACCATTATAATGTGCTCTAAGAATATCGTCCAAAGAGACTATTTCACCTCAAAGTATGTCTTTAACCCCATTTGTAACAGGCTCCTGGCTACCCCTATTTGTAACAGGGGGGGGGGGGCGGATTCCGCCCCCCCGGAGATCTCGAGATCTACCCGTCCGATTTTCACAAATGAAACGGCGTTTGGTTCCTCTCAACCAGATCTACATTTTTAAATAATAAAAATATCTCAATTTTGGATAGGGGGGCATCAGGGGGGCGAAAACTATAAATTTTAGTGGTATTTTTGATCCGACATAGCTTTCATGTTTATCGACCGATTTGAACACAAATAATAGGAATCGATAGAGATTTAATTGGATATTGATATATGACGGTGACGTTTGAAAATTCAAAAATCATAGGCGTGTGCAGGTCACTCAATATGGGGGTGAAGTAAATGCGTAATAAAACCATTTTTTGATGTTGTTTTTTTGATAAATGAAATGGTATGTGATTGTGACATTAGACAAAACGGTTATACATCATATTTTTGCCATAGGCGGTACCAGGTTAGTGAAGAAAGGAGGTAAATTGGGAAAAAATATTAACCGCCGACAAGTTGCTACCCAGCACTATAAATATGTTACTGATCGTAGATAGTTCCTTTTTGCATGTTGCACTTCATCATAGGCGTATCCAGGATCCAAACTGGGGCGGCGCAAGACCTTTTGAAAAGTATATTATCCGATATTATGATACTAACTAGTCAACAGTGACTATTTCACTTACAACTTCAATTGACATTGCTTACCCACCTTTTTACCCTACCTGGACTCGCCTATTATCTTATAATCGTTCGTAGAGTAGCCTGTGGTGCGTGTTTCATCCGAAAACTGCAGTATGTTATGACATTGTACGCCCATGCCTCTTAGTTTCCTTGCAATAATATGACCCCCTTTCTTCCATTACTGAGCGCGCCTCTGCCAAAAATGATTTTATTCCCTTTTCTGGCCTCATATGTGCATATAACGTTATAAGCTAAACGTCTATTGCGCCGTTATCGTTGGCATATCGTCATCTCTATGCCAGTCACACCCCTTTTCATGTTCCTGAACACGCCCCTGAAACTCTATATGTAATAAATTATGCAAATAATGGAAGCAGAAGCTATCTTTTACATCTTGATAGCTATAAATGCCCCTTACATCGCTCTATTGGCTTCCCGCCAAGCATTGAATACTTCCTGGAAACCCCCCCCCCCTTTTCAAGCCCCTGAAACCACCTCTGCCATTTAATTTTTATGACATTTCATTAACATTAACTAATTTGCACTTGTTGCAATCACCGTAAACCGATGTAACTAATTTATACTTGATGCAGTTAGGAAGAAACCGTGAAGATCGCATTTCCGTATTATCGCCAAATTTCGCCTCCGAAACCATCCAAAACTGGGCCCTGGAACCGCCTCTGTTCAGGTTAATAACTCAAAATTTTGACTCCAAATGCAGTATTCAATTCTATGAAAAGTCCGAAAATTGAATGGCCCTGCTCCCAGCCGTGCTGTAGATATCTGAGAAAAACATGAGGGGGGGGGGGGGGGGGGGCGGAATCCGCCCCCCCCCCCTGTTACAAATAGGGTTAAATGAGACGAATGAATTTGAATAAAAGAAGACAAGGATATATTAACATTTACTATTCATATCAGCTCCAGGCATGGCTCTGTAATGGCGGACATGCAGGCCCTGGACCCCTCTTTCTTATCACGGAAACGTCTAGATCAATTGAGTTAAAGTGTTGTGTGTGGGCTGAGACATGACTGGAAGCTTCCTTGTACGTGGCAGACACCAATGCCACCTTCATATGTGCACAGCGTGCCGGTAGTTCACATTTCAGCTACCACTGATTCTTTTCAAATCAAGTTTAGCAGACGAACTAATGACATAAGACATAGAAGACATAAAAGAGAAGTGCAACAAAGAGCCTCTTGGGCCCATCCGAGGTTGCACCCCCCCCCCCCCCCTCCACCAGTCTCGCCCCTTCAAATCACCTTACTCTAACTGCATAAAAGAAGGCTAATCCCACAAGTATTTATGAACTAATCCCTTCTCTGTAAAGTATTTATCTAATCTAATTTTGAAGGAAGCAGGTGTCACTGCATCAGCGACGTCCCCTGGTAGCATATTCCAATGTCCTTCAACCCTTCTACTGAAAAATGACTGTCGTAGCCTAGTCCTACTTTGTTTCATAATGAGTTTATGCTGATGACCTCTACCTCGATTTTCCCCATTGCACTCAAACATTCCCTTTAAATATCCAGAATGCTGACCATTTACAAATTTGAAGACTTCAATTAGATCTCCTCTTAGCTTTCTATATCTAAGTGAAAACATACCGAATTTCTTTAATTTATCTTCATAAGGTAAACTACCAAGACAATTAACCATTTTCGTTGCCCTTTTTTAACTCTTTCTAACAACCAGCAATCTTTCTCATATGTTGGAGACCAGGCTTGTACACAATACTCCAAATGTGGTCTAACGAATGCACAATACAGTTTTGTTATTACCTTTTCACCTTTGAGACAAAGCTTGTATAGAAACATGCCTTCTTTATTTAGATTAATCAATTACAAAATGTATGATTATAAGCGGACGTTTACATTTCCCTACAAAGATGTTATAATGTTTTCCCATACGTATATAGATTACAGATGGTATAATGCTAGAGCGACGTCTTTGCTATTAACAGCTGGCGCCACCCGGTAGGGACTTACCATATGCGTTTTACTTGTAATCTTATAGGCATCACAAATTACATTTCCTTGGTATGTGCATTCTAAAAATGGCCTTTTTACTTGCATAACTTTAGATTTGAAGCCGAAGAAAATATTATTACTTTCTATTAAATCTTCAACATTTGTTTATTTTGTTTATCCCGTGCCCCACTTGGGGGAGAGGGGTAAATTTTACCACCCCCTCCTTCTCCCGGATTTTATAAATAAGTTCACAACTATGGAGAATACTGACATTTCACTTTCAGTGCCTTATGCTGCGTGAATGTTACGTCTTCTCACAAAAGTTCACTGCAATTGATGTAGTACTGTGGAAAATATTGGCGTTTTAATGACGTCATGTCATGCCATTTTTTGGTGGAAAAACGATACAAGTTTGCAAATTCGTAGAAAATCGAGTGTTAATGCAAATTGCAAATAAAACACTTGATAAGGAAGGAAATTACATTTTCTTCTCCCTGTCTATCTCGGAATTACGAAGTGTTGCTTTTTGACCCCCATTTTTCTTTAACTTCCGCAAAATATTTTTTTTTAAAAAGATATTATAAAAACGGAATAAATTTTAGAGAACCAAGTATGGACGATACTCAAAACAAATTTCAATGCAATATCTTTATTTTGAATGACTTATGGCTCCCTAACTATCAGTAACTCATGACGTCATTTTGTGAATTTCCGTGTATAGGTTTTAGTGATTAGATACAGACAAATAAATACCACCGCTGTATTTCTGAGACAAAGCTTATCTAGAAACATGCCTTTTTTATTTAGATTAATCTATTTAAAATTGTGTCCTTATTGTGACCTGACCTTGACCTGAGGGCAATTATATGGGGTCAGACTGCTGAAAATGGCTCGCTGAAAATGGCTGCTTCTATCGAATTCGCCGTGTAAAATAACCCATACAACATGTGTCACATGGCTTTCGTAGACCTGTGACCTTTTGTGACCTGACCTTGACCTGAGGGAAATTATATGGGGTCAAACTGCTGAAAATGGCAGGCTGAAAATGGTTGCTTCTATCCAATTCGCCGTGTAAAATAACCCATACAACATGTATCACATGGCTTTCGTAGACCTGTTACCTTTTGTGACCTGACCTTGACCTTGACCAATGCTTTCAATTTCACTTTCGCTTATACGGGCGATGCATTATACCTTTGAGAGCACTTTGTGCGATAATAGTCGCAATCTGTAGATACTCTCAGCCCACAGTGCAGATGCGGACACTCATCAGAAAACACGAAACACTTCGTATTGCATTGCATCCACCACCAGCAACATACGCATGATCAGCAACATAACACACATTTTACAGAGCGACTTCTCATCCCTTCCAACATCTATTCAACTCGACACATTGTTACTCGGCAAAGGCCTAACCTTTACTGAGAGATGCAATGTTGCTAAAGAGTTTCAAAATGTCCTGTTCAAAACAGGTCGATTTGAGCAGTAATAATTTGCATGTTTGGTATCGGTACCATGTGGCAATTTATGTTATGTCAGGCATGCCATGCTATGTAATACTATGTACATAATCTATGATGTGTGAGTGTGAGTGAAACCTATGTGAGTGTGACCTTGCTTTCGTGTTCAGGATAGGTGCGCTAATTTAAGCTATGCTTATGCGCCGATCCTTTTGTTTTGTTGGTCAAATGAACAAGTTGACTCGCGAGCTACAAAACAAAGAAATATATGATGATGATGATCTAAGGCTTTGGATGGAAAGTATGGCTCCAAAACTCAAATACCTCAAGCTTGACATTTGACCTGATCGTGACCTGACATGTGGCCTTATTTTAAGAATTTCAGGTGTACATTATATTCGTCGCCTTAAGAGCTTTCGATCGTCGCCTAGCTTGTTTCGCGGTGCAGCCATTGGTTCGTAAGATACGAGGTGGGGGTGTATTTGTATTTGTATTTGTATGTATTGATAAATCACCAACAGGCGCAAAACCCGGTTACAGGCGAAGTCAGGAGATTAAACTATGACTTTCACTTAAAATACACACGCATGCAAGACGACAGACAAGACACCTACACACGCACGCACGCACGCACGCACGCACGCACGCACGCACGCACGCACGCACGCACGCACGCACGCACGCACGCACGCACGCACACACTCACGCACGCACGCGCACGCACGCACGCACGCACGCACGCACACACGCACGCACGCACGCACGCACGCACGCACGCACGCACGCGCGCACGCACGCGCACACGCACACGCACACGCACACGCACACGCACACGCACACGCACACGCACACGCACACGCACACGCACACGCACACGCACACGCACACGCACACGCACACGCACACGCACACGCACACGCACACGCACACACGCACACGCACACGCACACACAAGTACACACACACATACACATAATCATTCGATGAGCCCTCGCGTGGTGAAGCCTGGCTGCGAGCTCAAAAGGCTCAAAAGGCACCTGCCCGAGATACATGTGACCGCACAGCGGATTTGTAGTCGGATGATGGCGAGCAAAAGAAATCTAGGGATACGCAGGCGTTAAGAAATTCGTTACACATGGAAGAAATTCGGCAAAAAGATCCGTTTTTCACAGCAGCGACACGTGCAAACGGTATATGCCAGAGCACAGGCGACATGATCCGTCTGGCCGGAGCCCTGACCGGAGTAATATCCCCTCCCCCCCCCCCCCCCCCCCAGCGGGACGCGTTCGGATGCCGACCCCAGCGGGGCGCGGATTAACCCTATTCCCTGCGGGGGCAGATTCTGCCCCTCCCGGTGGTTTTTCATTTGCCGCTTCTAAACCGTTAGGCCTACCGTCCTGATTTTTCCTACAATTAAATGGCACGTGTTGTGTCAAAAAAAAAATCGGTCTAGCAGGGGCGGTTTCAGGATCCTGTTTTGGGGAGGGTGTTACGAATGCGGTTTTGCGTCGCATACTTCCTTCGTGGTTTGCAGTGCAATAAATGCGTCAGAAACAATTTCACTACAATATGCATCATAGATAATGGGATTGTACACATTTTTGGGACAGAGGCACACTCAGGATAAAAAATGGGAGGCGATTCCCACCCTCAAATTAGGTCCAACTTAAAATTAGTAAGATGATAGAAGCGTTACGCGCATGGTGCCCCCCCATGTTTTTTCCTGGATCCGCCTATGCGCAATATATCAAATTTAACCAATTACAGCATATAATTCCCACATTTGACGTTCATGTCGTCCTAAACAATCACGAACAGCACATATGTTTTCTCTCCAGAAAATCCCTCCATTTTACATTCCCTGAATACGCCTATGATTTTTTATGTTGTTTTTGTCTTTTGATATATTCAATACCAGTACATTTGAAGCTCAAAAACGTTTGAAGCATGAAAATCGGTCGAACCAAATGGCCGCAATGACCTTTAAAAACAACCAAAATTTCCGGATTTTTTGCCCCCTGGCCCCCCATTTTTAAACAAAACAAAGATTTGGGGGTCCAAAAAGAGATATCTTGTCATGACGAATCGAATGGCGTTTTTGTCATCGAAATCGACCAGCGGTTCTCGAGATCTTTGGGGAGGGGGGGGAGGGGGCAGAATCTGCTCCTCCCCGCAGGTTAACGTAATTCTGGCCGCCCGCAGGGAATAGGGTAAGGGACTAAGAGTCAAATTACTAAAATAATGTTTCAAGGAAGACTTTACAACTTCATCGTAATTCCTCAGATTGTGTTATCCGTTTCGGTATTAGTTTCCGAGGATTTTGACGAACCACAGAGACTCGCCGTGATTAGCGGCTGACTGTTTTTTACTTCTCAATGAACGGTTGCTACTGATAGTGACCCCAAGTTAATGAAGTCATGAAGAAGTTTTTAGCTCGAGTTGGACCATCAAATTATCTTGATATATGTGTGACCGCCATGCCAGTGCGGACATGGAGAAGAGCTTACAGTCGACAGGCATAAGATGAAAGGCCTTCAACGTCTGCAAGTAGTACTAGATGCACCGTTGGATATAATCGCGCGGTTTTACTGACTAGCTATAGAGGTCAGAAAACCACTGTCACTCAAAACAAATACGTAGGCCAGAAAACCTTTGCATTCTTTTTTCACTCAAAAATTACACACCTCATATTCATATTCAGATATTTTACAGTCTTTTAATATCGCCTTGCTTGCTCAGAGAAGAGTGCAGTATGACATACTATTTGTACATAGAACCTTCTCAGGACGGATCGAGTCTTCAGTGCTTCTTCAAAGCTTTTCTTTGCAAATATCAACACGGCATACCCGCCCAGCATCGCACAGAATCCTGCACGTCTCATTCGCTACAGTGGAAACTGTTAAACGTGACGTATTTGCGCGGGCGTCTCGCAACACCAACCTATTCCTGTCTGCCTGTCCTGCATCAGACCTTTTCAATGATACCTTAGGAGCTTTTAGAATGCAGGCATGGAATCATATGTCAAAGAGTATGGCGGTATAGGCTGCACAACACTGGTGGCGATGAGTTGGGATTGTGTGTTGGCGTGTGTGAGGTGAGCATGCGAGTTTTATTACTCTTATTTTACTGCTGGAGTTTTCTCATTTACCGATCTTATGTCTTCTTTTACAAGGGTTTATTATGTCTGCGTAGCCTCAAAGCATGCCTGTGAACTACTGTTCACCTATGTTTATTTTTAACATATTCATATTTACTGTTTCATGAACTTTTGTTCTATTTTAGTATCACATTTTCGTTATCATATTTGCCTGCCTATACTGCCTATCATATTTGCCTATACTGAGTGCGTGTGTCTGCTGCTGTCGTGTCGTCGTATTTTAATTACTCGACTTGAGCTGTAATTGAGTGAATGCCTGTTGTCATTGTCAATAAATAGATAAAATAAATAAATAAATAAAATGATTTGTTGTTACGATTCGGAGTTGTATTCACAATATCAGCGTAACACAAACAAGACATTTGAGGTACAATCTCTAACAAACAAAAAACACAAACATAAATGACTCCTTCATTCTCAAATGCACCAACACACCATCTCAGAAGATGAACTGGGGCTGGTTGAACTGCTGCGGCTGGTTGAACTGCTGCGGCTGGATGAACTGCTGGTTGTCGAACTGCTGGTTGTCGATCTGCTGGTTGCCGAACTGCTGGTTGTCGAACTGCTGGTTGTCGAACTGCTGGTTGTCGAACTGCTGGTTGTCGAACTGCTGGTTGTCGAACTGCTGGTTGTCGAACTGCTGGTTGTCGAACTGCTGGTTGTCGAACTGCTGGTTGTTGAGAACAACGCCAGCGCCTCCGTCCACAGCCCAGAACAACTCCGGGTGCTCCCGCCTCAGCTGGGCGTACTCGGGGATCTGAGCTGGCGGCTGAGGCAGGTGGGCGCCCCGGGCCTGGAATCCGCCCTCGTTGGCCGTGTAGTCGACCCGGTAGGTGTTGCCGTCGTCAGCGATGTACTCGTAGAATCCCTGCTGTTCAAGCCTGCCAGTCTCGGGCTCAGGTCCCGGCTGGAAGCGACCAACCTCCTGCACCTGTAGACAAATACCCACGAAAGTTAAAACACAACAATATACCGACAAATATGCCAAGATCGTGATTAAGTTTGCCATGTAGCAAATCGTGCCAATGGAGGATTAGGACAAAACTGGACCTGCAATGTTATACAACTAGCAATGGACACTGATAGTTTGTATCTAGCTGGAGTTTCTGCTGCTACCGATACAGACAATAGGCATTTGTGTAAAAAGAAAATTAGAAAAGAAGTTACTGCATAAGACGACTGTTGGCATCTTTCGTTTTCGATCAGAGGATGTAGGTTGTACCTGAAGCAAGTAGTATACTCCATTTGCATTTGGCACGAAGGCGCTTCCTTGAGGAAGGCCCATGTTATTGTAAAAATAATGAAAATAAACACTCGTTTAATATTATTTTTAGAAAAGACGTTTATTTTTAGAAGAAAAGATATAGCATCAAGCATGAGATTGTGATTTGTATTCATTCAACTTCTAAACTAATTTACAAACTTAATTATCCAGCAAATCATTACCTGTTGTCCGTTGTCCTGCTGGTAGGCATATTCATAGTTTCCGACTTGGTCCTGGTCGTTCTTCTGACTGATAATTCGGACCTCCGGCTGGCCGCTGCTGACGAACTGCGGCTGGCTGCTGAATTCGAACTGCGGAGCCGCCGCAGTAGCAGCCACCACGAAGACGAGAGCGAACTGGAAACGAAGTGATTCTTAAGCGTTTTGAAAGCAGAGCTTTGGGAATTATGGATTATTATTATCACCCTGATATGTTTAAGGCATACTATACGCAATTTAATGAAAATAACTTAATAACTACTTAATTTACTTAATAACTAATAACTTCATGATTATTATCAACTACTAATGGTGCATATGCACAATTGAGCAAAATCCGTATTCAAGCGGAGAGCTTACCATCTGCATGTCTGTACTGTGGAGATCTGTCGGGATCTGATATCTATCGGCTGCCTGCAGACGGCTTATATACCGCCATCTCTGCCCTGAGGCTGCGCCGGACGGCCTTGGTCTGCCCGTTCTAGCCACCCCCCGTCTGGCGGTCACGGGGAGACCCGGCTGGTTACCACAGCTGCAGTCAGAACTGTCAAACCGTGACCGTCGGTCATACCACCACCGTGACCCACCCACACTGTCGGTCTTACCGCCACCGTGACCCACCCACACTGTCGGTCATACCACCACCGTGCCCCACACACACTGTCGGTCATACCACCACCATGACCCACACGCACTGTCGGTCATACCACCACCGTGACCAACCCACACTGTCGGTCATACCACCACCGTGACCCACCCATACTGTCGGTCATACCACCACCGTGACCCACCCATACTGTCGGTCATAACACCACCGTGACCAACCCACACTGTCGGTCATATCACCACCGTGACCCACCCACACTGTCGGTCATACCACCACCGTGACCCACCCACACTGTCGGTCATACCGCCACCGTGACCCACCCACACTGTCGGTCATACCACCACCGTGACCCACCCACACGGTCGGTCATACCACCACCGTGACCCACCCATACTGTCGGTAATAACACCACCGTGACCAACCCACACTGTCGGTCATACAACACCGTGACCCACCCACACGGTCGGTTATACCACCACCGTAATCCACACACACTGTCTGTCATACCACCACCGTGACCCACCCACACTGACGGTCATACCACCACCGTGACCCACCCACACGGTCGGTCATAACACCACCGTGACATACTGACACTGTCGGTCATACCACCACCGTGACCCACCCACACTGTCGGTCATACCGCCACCGTGACCAACCTACACTGTCGGTCATACAACGACCGTGACCCACCAACACTGTCGGTCATACCACCACCGTGACCCACCCACACTGTCGGTCATATCACCACCGTGACCCACCGTCACTGTCGGTCATACCACCACCGTGACCAACCCACACTGTCGGTCATACCACCACCGTGACCCACCGACACTGTCGGTCATATTACCACCGTGACCATCATCATCATCATCATGGTGTATTGAAAGCAAAACAAAAACAAAACAATACAAACAGAGATATGGTGGGAATGTGCAAAAGCACGTAAGTGCTTATATCTTGGCACCATTTCCCACTCATACACATACATATATAATATACACACACAACGCACATACACTACCCCCTCCCCTCCCCTCCGTGCCTCCCTCTGGCCCGGTTATACACATTAAACCAAGGCCGTACAATAACCACCAATTGATTTATCAAACGTCAGTTACGTCAAATGCATCATCAAACCGTGGCATTTACCTGTCAAAACGTTTTGTAGTTCTTATATACTTCTGCACAGATGCAGCCACAGCCAAACCAGCAGCCTCATACAAAGTATGACCGTACAAGACTACAGCTAGTTTGTCGCTAATGCTTAATTTATTGTAATCTACTATCCAATTTAGAAGCGTTTTCTCCAGCTCTTCTCTTGGCAAAATATACTGAGGATAGAAAAATAAATAGTGTTTGACTGTTTCAGCAATTGGTTCACAGTTGCAATGCGGTGAGTCAACCTGAGGGGAATTTATCCTGAACAAGTAAGCATTCAAGCTAGACATGCCAAGTCTTAGTCGAGTATGTAGAATGTTATTTATTTTGTATCCTAAGCTGTACTATAATGGCGGTTTAGTCAAATCTTAGCAACTGCTTGTTTGAAGGAACGATTACATGTTATTGTTTTGAAATCTTCTGGAAGCCTGTTCCCCCGTCGGATGGTAGCCGGAAAAAAATATTTTGAAAGGAGGACAAACGGTTTGATGGTAAAGTTATGTTACTCGAGTTCCTAAGATTGCGGGCTGTAATTTCCTGCCGTGTGGCTGGAATCACATCTAGAAGATTTTGAGGAGCATTTTGTTTGATTTTATAGAACATATTTAAGCTACTGATTTCTCTTCTAGTATGCAATGTTGTCCAGCCTAATTCCTCCAGCAGTCTGTAGAGGTTCTGCGGAAAGCTCCAGTTATAAGTCTGGCTGCCCGATTTTGAATCTTGTCTAGGCTTAAAGAATCAGTGACAGTCAGATGCCCGTGATATACTGCATCACTGTAATCAAATATTGGTCTTATATACGCCACATAAATTTGTTGTAAGGATTGTCTATGGATTTGCGCTGCTATTGGGTAAAGTGTGCCGACACTGTCGGTCATACCGCCACCGTGACCCACCCACACTGTGGGTCATACCACCACCGTGACCCACCCACACGGTGGATCATACCACCACCGTGACCCACCCACACGGTGGGTCATACCACCACCGTGACCCACTGTCCCTGTCGGTCATACCGCCACCGTGACCCACCCACACTGTCGGTCATACCACCACCGTGACCCACCCACACTGTCGGTCATACCGCCACCGTGACCCACCCATACTGTGGGTCATACCACCACCGTGACCCACACACACTGTCGGTCATACCACCACCGTGACCCACCCACACTGTCGGTCATACCGCCACCGTGGCCCATCCACACTGTCGGTCATACCAGCACCGTGACCTGCCGACACTGTCGGTCATACTACAAACGTGACCCACCCACACTGTCGGCCATACCACCGCCGTGACCCACACACACACTGTCGGTCATACCACCACCGTGACCCACCCACACTGTCGGTCATACCAACACCGTGACCTGCCGACACTGTCAGTCATACCACCACCGTGACCCCCCGACCAGGCAGTCATTGGTCATTACAACATCCCAAAACATCACATTGCACCATGCAGATGGTAAGGTCTCCGATTGGAAAAGCGTTTGCAGATATATACCTATTTCTGGATGTTAATATTATTCACTTTCATATGATTAATTAGTAATTGTCTGGCGTTGCGTTTATTCCCTTTTCAATTAAGTGCATAAACACCAAACAGATATCCATGATAATGAAGTCGATGACATGCCGTGCCTTAAACTGGGCTTTTAAATTCTTACCAATGACTTCGATTTCAGTTCGCTCTCGTCTTCGTGGTGGCTGCTGCTGCGGCGGCTCCGCAGTTCGAATTTAACAGCCAACCGCAGTTCGTCAGCAGCGGCCAGCCGGAGGTCCGAATTCTCAGTCAGAAGAACGACCAGGACCAATTCGGGAATTACGAATACGCATACGATCAGAACAATGAACAAAGGGTAAAACATCCCCCGCGCTAAATAAAATCAAATACGTTCTCTTGAACATTGTCATCAAAACATGCTAGGGCTCAAGCTCTGATGTAACATTGATTGGAGGTTTTAGGTAAGAAATCGGGTCTATATTATGCAGTTTGTTCTCAATTTTAGAAAGATATAATGTTTAGGAAGATTGACTTCAATTTAGAAGCCCAGGAACCACTTTCAAGTCAGTGTTTTCGCAATAACCTCAACTTTTATCTTTATGAAGCAACATCTATACCTGAGCCCGAGACTGGTAGGCTTGAACAGCAGGGATTCTACGAGTACATCGCTGACGACGGCAACACCTACCGGGTCGACTATGTGGCCAACGAGGGCGGATTCCAGGCCCGGGGCGACCACCTGCCTCAGGCGCCAGCTCCGATCTGCGAGTACGCACAGCTGAGGCGGGAGCACCCGGAGCTGTTCAGGGCTGTGGAGGGAGGCGCTGATGTTGTTAACAACCAGCAGTTCAACCAGTTAAACAATCAGCAATTCTACAACCAGCAGCAGTTCAACCAGCCGCAGCAGTTCAACCAGCCTCAGTTCATCTTCTGAGATGGTGTTTTGGTGCATTGAGAATGAAGGAGTCATGTTTGTTTGTGTTTGTTCCAGATATTGTACCTGAAATATCTTTACTGTGTTACTCTGGTATTGTGAATGCAGTTCTGAATCATAGCTGTATTTGGCAGTTGTTTAACCCTATTTGTAACAGGGGGGAGGATTCCGCCCCCCTCATGTTTTTCGCAGATATTTCCCGAAGGGCTAGGACCAGACCCATGCAATTTTTTACTTTTCCTAGAATTAAATTCCGCTTATGGGACAAAACATTGCGTTCTTAACCTGCACAGAGGCGTTTCCAGGGCACGTGTTTGGTAGGGTTCTGCGGTGACGTTTGGCGATAATACGGAAATTCGATCTTCACGGTTTCTTCCTAACTTCCTCAAGTATGAAGGAGTTACATCGGTTTACGGTGATTGCAACAAGTGCAAATTAGTTTATTTTAACGAAATATCATAAAAATTGCATGGCAGAGGCGGTTTCAGGGGCTTGTAAAGGGGGGTTTCCAGGAAGTATTAAATGCTCGGCGGGAAGCCAATAGTGCAATGCAAGGGGCAATTATAGCTATCAAGATGTAAAAGATAGATTCTCCTTCCATTATTTGCATAATGTATTAAATATAGAGTTGCAGGGGCGTGTTCAGGCACATGCAAAGTGGGGTGACTGGCATGGTGATGACGATATGCTAGCGATTACGGAACAATATACGGTTAGTTTATAATGATATATGCACATATGAGGCCAGGAGAGGGAATGAAGTCATTTTTTTTCAGAGGCGCGTTCAGGAATGGAAGAAAGGGGGTCATTTTATTGCAAGGTAACTAAGATACAAGGGCCTACAATGACATAACATGCTGCAGTTTTCGGAAGAAACATGCACCACAGGGTACTCTAGGATAATAGGCGAGTCAAGGTAGGGTAAAAAGGAGGGTAAGCAATGTGAATTGAAGTTGTAGGTGAAATAGTCACTGTTGACTAGTTAGTATCATAATAGCGGATACTATACCTATCATAAGGTATTGCACCTTCCCAGTTTGGATCCTGGATACGCCTTTGGATCCTGGATACGCCTATCATGAAGTACAACATGCAAAAAGGAACTATCTACGATCAGTAACTTATGTATAGTGCTGTGTATGGCAACTTACCTGCGGTATTATTTTTCCCCTATTTGACCTCCTTTTTCACTGACCTGGTACTCCCGCATATAGGCGCTAAACAAATAGTTTTGACTGTTTTGGCTAATAAAAATAAAATCACACACCATTTAAATTAATCACAAAAAACAACATCACAAATGGTTTTATTTACCCATTTACTTTACCCCACTTGAGTGACTTTCACACGCTTATGATTTTGGAATTTTCAAAAGTCATCGACACATATCCATTTAAAATTCATTCTGTATCGATCCCGATTATGTTGTCGTTAAAATCGGTTAGATAAACATGACAGCTGTGTTTGAATCACAAATTACTTTCTTAAAGTTTGTAGTTTTATGCCCCTCCACCCTTGTTGCCCCATATTCAAAATTTGGATTTGATGTTTTTAGAAATGTAGATCGTGTTGCGGAGAATAATATGCCGTTTTATTTGTAAAATTCGACGGGTAGATCTCGTGATATCCAGGGGGCGGAATCCTCCCCCCCCCTGTTACAAATAGCCCGTTACAATTGTACGCCATGTGATACAAATAGCCAGGAGCCACGTTACAAATAGGGTTAAGGGATTACAATAGCGCAGTGGCTTGGTTACCTACATCTCTGGTCACTACACAACCTGGTGACGCGCACAGACGACGACGCTGCTAGTGAGGTCCTCAGAGCGTGGAGGGTCTTCCAATCTTAGGGTCTGTTGGTAGGAAGCTCCTCTAAAATGTCCGCATTAGCGTGGCGTGAGGACAGATCGGGTCAGCTGATTTTTTAGGGCGCTCCTCAACACCGTATTATGGGGTTCGTCTTGGCCTCGTTCATCTAACCCTACACAAACTGGGTTCATGACCAATGTTAAAGTTGCAGTTGAGTGCCAAATGGCCTTGGCTTATAGTTAAACCAACCAATAAGAATGTGCTCTAAGAATATCGTCCAAAGAGAACTATTTCACCCCAAATTATGTCTTTAACTGAGACGAATTAATTTCACTGAAAGGAGACAATGGATTTATTGGAATTTACTTATTTCTTTATCTAGTCCAAGTGGCTCTATAAAGGGAAGACATGCAGGGCCGGACCCCTCTTTCTTATCAGGGAAACGTCTAGATCAATTGTGTTAAAGTGTTGGGTGCGGGCTGAGACATGACTGGAAGCTTCCTTGCACGTGACAGACACCACTGTCACTTCATTGTCAAGGCGCGCCTAGTAGTTCACAGTTCAGACTTACACAGGTTCTTTCAATCAAGTTTAGCAGTACCGAACTAATGATGATTATAAGCAGACGTTTACATTTTCCTAAAGAAGTATATGTTAATAATAGTATTTTCCCTATATAAGTAACTATTTATAATAATATAGTATAGTTAATATATCTATATAGTATATTATGTATATATATATAATATATATATAACATATATATTATATATTTATACATATATATTATAATATATATATACATATTATATATATTATATATATATAGTATAAATATAGTATATATATATATATATATATATATATATAATATAATAGATATATATATAATATTATATAATATTATATATATATATATAATATATTATTATAGTATATATTTAATATATATATATATTCATATATTACTATATATATATATATTTATGTATATATATATATAGTATATAGTATATATAGTATATATACATATATATACTTATATATTATATATATATTATATATATATTATATTATATATATATATATATAAATATATAATATATATATATATTATATATACTATATAGATATATATTATATAATATATATATAATATATATATACTATTTAATTATATATAATAATATAACTATTATATATATATATATATATATACTATATATACTATATATATATATATTATATTATAATTATATATTATATTATAAGTATATAATATATAATAATATATATACTATATATATTAGCTATGATATGAAGAGAGAGAGTAGAGATACATTTTTATTTCATTTTTCGCTTTACACATCGGCGCGTACACTGTTTGCGTCGATTGGCGCACAAGCGCTCACAGGCTCACTTAATGCAGGCGCCGCTCGCTACCGACACAAGTGCATAAGTATCCGCACTTTATTCTCAGGTCACTCATTGTGATCTATTACAATGAGCTCATCACTCTACTCTACAATATGTCAAGTACAAACCTAACTCGCTAGCTCAACACTTCCTAATCATAATTAAACTCCTACTACTATGCAGTCTCGCTCTAGATCGTGCACACAGTACTAATACATCGGAAGACAAGGTCTCAAGATAG
This sequence comes from Chirona hameri, assembly GCA_036785665.1. Classification (NCBI taxonomy): domain Eukaryota; kingdom Metazoa; phylum Arthropoda; class Thecostraca; order Balanomorpha; family Balanidae; genus Chirona; species Chirona hameri. The sequence goes on from JAXIVJ010005630.1 coordinate 72,473, forward strand.
ATTCATAAGTATACACAGATAGGTACCTAGCTACCTATTCGTCATGGTGAACAGGTT
>JAXIVJ010005631.1:0-47500 GCA_036785665.1 Chirona hameri
ATATATATATATATATATATATATATATATATATATATATATATATATATATATATATATATATATATATATATATATATATATATATATATATATATATATATATATATATATATATATATATATATATATATATATATATATATATATATATATATATATATATATATATATATATATATATATATATATATATATATATATATATATATATATATATATATATATATATATATATATATATATATATATATATATATATATATATATATATATATATATATATATATATATATATATATATATATATATATATATATATATATATATATATATATATATATATATATATATATATATATATATATATATATATATATATATATATATATATATATATATATATATATATATATATATATATATATATATATATATATATATATATATATATATATATATATATATATATATATATATATATATATATATATATATATATATATATATATATATATATATATATATATATATATATATATATATATATATATATATATATATATATATATATATATATATATATATATATATATATATATATATATATATATATATATATATATATATATATATATATATATATATATATATATATATATATATATATATATATATATATATATATATATATATATATATATATATATATATATATATATATATATATATATATATATATATATATATATATATATATATATATATATATATATATATATATATATATATATATATATATATATATATATATATATATATATATATATATATATATATATATATATATATATATATATATATATATATATATATATATATATATATATATATATATATATATATATATATATATATATATATATATATATATATATATATATATATATATATATATATATATATATATATATATATATATATATATATATATATATATATATATATATATATATATATATATATATATATATATATATATATATATATATATATATATATATATATATATATATATATGAACCGCCCCGCCCAGCGAACCCACTGCAATTACCCATCACCCCCTGCTTACACAATACAGAATGCGCATATAGGTAAGCTGCCAGGCTAGCCAGTGGCGCACGCAGGGGGGGGGGGGTCAAAGGGGTCAGCTGAACCTCCCGAAATTTCTGAGGGGCCCGTATTCTGGCCCATACCTAGCAGGGGCCCAGTCTTGGTCAGGCTTGATCGAGGCAGGGGTCCGGTGCTGGGAAAGGCGTGATATGATATGGGCGCGGTCAGGACGAGGGCCCGGTCCTTCCATATGCTTGATGCGGGCCCGTTTCTGGTAGGGGCCCAGTGCTGGCAAAGGCGTGATATGGGGCCCGGTCACAACAGGGCCCGGTCCTTGCATATTATTGATACGGGTCCATTTCTGGTAGGGGCCCGGTCTTGGTCAGGTCCGATCGAGGCAGGGGCCCGGTGCTGGCAATGGTGTGATACGGGGCCCGGTCAGGACGAGGGCCCGGTCACAACAGGGTCCGGTCACAACAGGGCCCGCTCCTTGCAAATTATTTATACGGGCCCGTTCCTGGTAGGGGCCCGATCAAGGCAGGACCCGGTGCTGGCAGGCGTAACCTGGGGCCCGGTCAGGTCGAGGGCCCGTCACAACAGGGCCCGGTCCTTGCACATTATTGATACGGGTCCGTTCTTGGTCAGGCCCGATCGAGGCAGGGGCTGGCATCGAGGTGCTGGCAAAGGCATGATATGGGACCGGGTCAGGACGAGAACCTTGTCACAACTGGGTCCCGTCCTGAAACTAGTGGCTAGAGCAAACATGAACTAAATCTATCCATTTACAACAAATAAATATGTTTTTTTTTGTGTTTTCCCCAAATAGTTACATTGAGAAGGTCACGATCATAACTTAACCTGATGTCACCGATATAGAAAATCCGAGATAAATGAATTGTAGTCCCTAATCACTTCATGACGTGCCATGAGATTCATGTCGCTCGATTAACCACTGTGCCGGTGGTGCTACCTAGAAGTTGTTTGGTGGTCATGTCATTTGACCTGACCTGGTGACCTGACCTGACCTGGCCGGGACCAAATGTTTAGCCAAAACGTGGCCTAGCTATTCATTTCAAGTTGCTGAAAGTTTCAAGTAGATATCTCTATGTATTTTCTGAATATGTCGGAAAACCAAAAGGGGGGGGGGCGAAAAACGCTTCCCCCAGCACCTCCTTTCCTATTCCGTTCGCGAACGTAGCCTAGCGTAGTTTATACGGGACTTTCACGTCCAAAGGCTGGGACTTTTAAACCTGTAGAAGGCATTCTGGGAGGTTAGAAAGAAAAAAAAGCGTCATAAGTTGGCCCAATTTCTAAAATTGCCTCAAGTTCCGAAGAGACAATTCCTTCATGCCTAGAAAATATAAAGTCCCGTGTAAGCGCGTTTTCTATCTACACTACAATTTGTGCATAAGCATCTCAAACATTATTTCTCAAATATGATTTGGTCGTATCCAAATAATATTGTAACACTCAACTTCACTGATGAAATAAAATGCCTCGTTATTTGGCACATGTTTCGTTTCACCACCATACTACACCATACTACTTTTTAAGTTCAATTTAAAAAAAGATAAACCTCAATTTAAAAAAGCTGAAATTCGATTTAAAAAAGATAAACTTCAATAAAAAAAAGCTGAAGTTCGATTTTAAAAAGATAAAGTTCGATTTAAAATAGATAAAGTTCGATTTAAAACGCTAAACTTCAGTTTAAAAAGCTGAAGTTTGGTTTAAAACGGCTATACATAGTTCAAGTTAAAAATATAAAATTCGAGTTTAAATGCTGGCGTTCAGGGCTGAATGTGCGCAATATAAGCGGGCGGAAAAACTATTATAAATATATAATTGCGGACAAATATTTATGAATAAAGCCGTGAACTTCCCGCTAATCATAACAAGATGACGAACTCTTCAAGGCCTTTATTCTTGTATACATGTCAACAAGTCGCCTTCCGATAGTGTTCAAGTGTGCAGAGACTCAACTGGGGCTCAACACACATTATGTGTGCAGTCGGTATATTATGTAGCTTCCCTTTTTTAGTTTCCAAAACTCATCTAATTTCACTTCTGTGTACATAAAGGACTGATATAAGGGAACATGTAGTACCTACCTAGGAAGGTGCCACATGTTCCCTTAACCCTATTTGTAACAGGGGGGGGGGGGGGGCGGACACCGCCCCCCCCCTCATGTTTTTCGCAGGTATCTACAGAACGGCTGGGAGCAGGCCATGAAATTTTGGGACTTTTCATAGAATGGAATAACACATTTGGAGTCAGAATTTTGTGTTCTTAACCTGAACAGAGGCGGTTCCAGGGTACAGTTTTGGGTGGGTTCGGAGGCGACATTTGGCGATAATTCGGAAATGCGATCTTCACGGTTTCTTCGTAACTGCCTCAAGTATGAAGGGGTTACATCGGTTTACAGTGATTGCAACAAGTGCAAATTAGTTGATGTTAATGAAATATCATACAAATTGCATGGCAGAGGCGGTTTCAGGGGCTTGAAGGGGGAGGGGGGGGGGTCCAGGAAGTATTCAATGCTTAGCGGGAAGCCAATAGAGCAATGCAAGGGGCATTTATAGCTATCAAGATGTAAAAGATAGCTTCTGCTTCCATTATTTGCATAATTTATTACATATAGAGTTTCAGGGGCGTGTTCAGGCACATGCAAAGTTGGTGAGTGGCATGGTGATGACGATATGCCAGCGATAACGGCGCAATAGATGGTTACCTTATAATGATATATGCACATATGAGGCCAGAAAAGGGAATAAAACTTTTTTTTTGCAGAGGCGCGCTCAGGAATGGAAGAAAGGGGGTCATATTATTGCAAGGAAACTAAGAGGCATGGGCGTACAATGACATAACATACTGCTGTTTTCGGATGAAAAACGCACCACAAGGTACTCTACGAATGATTATAAGATAATAGGCGAGTCCAGGTAGGGTGAAAAGGGGGGTAAGCAATGTTAATTGAAGTTGTAAGTGAAATAGTCACTGTTGACTAGTTAGTATCATAATAGCGGATAATATACCTATCAAAAGGTCTTGCGCCGCCCCAGTTTGTATCCTGGATACGCATATGATGAAGTACAACATGCAAAAAGGAACTATCTACGATCAGTAACATATTTATAGTGCTGGATAGCAACTTGTCTGCGGTTAATATTGTTTTCCACTTTGACCTCCCTTTTTCAATAACCTGGTACCGCCTATGGCAAAAAATATTATTTATAACTGTTTTGTCTAATGTCACAATCACATACCATTTCATTTATAAAAAAAACAACATCAAGAAATGATTGTATTACGCATTTACTTCACCCCCATATTGAGTGACCTGCACACTCCTATGATTTTGCATTTTCAAACATCACCGTCATATATTAATTTCCAATTCAATCTCTATCGATTCCTATTAGTTGTGTTAAAATCGGTTCATAAACATGACCGCTATGTTAGATCAAAAATACCACTAAAATTTGTAGTTTTTGCCCCCCTGTTGCCCCCCTATCAAAAATTTATATTTTTGTGTTATTTAGAAATGTAGATCATGTTGAGGGGAACCAAACACCGTTTCATTTTTGAAAATCGGACGGGTAGATCTCGAGATCTCCGGGGGGCGGAATCCGCCCCCTCCCCCCTGTTACAAATAGGGGTAGCCAGAAGCCTGTTACAAATAGGGTTAATTAAATCAGTCCTTCATGTATACAGAAGTGAAATTAGATAGTTTTAGAAACTAAAAAAGGGAAGATACATAATAGATCGACTGTACATCATACATGTACAGTTGGTCTAATAAGTATCTCCCTTACCATGTTTCTAAAATTCATCTAATTTCACTTCTGTGTACATAAAGGACTGATTTAAGGGAACATGTGGTACGTATGTACATACCTGGGTAGGTACCACACGTTCCCTTAAATCAGTCCTTCATAAACACAAAAGTAAAATTAGATGAGTTTTAGAAACATGGTAAGGGAAGATACTGATTAGACCGACTGTACATGCATGGTTCCCAACGCACAAACTACAGGCTACACCCCCATAGCCAGGTCTGCCAGGGCCATGCACCCAGGGAAGTGTCGCTGCAAGTGCACATGGTTGCATGGCGGAGGCACATAAGGAGAGTTATTTTTGGTATCGCATTGTCGATCTTAACCTCCAGGTACTGACATCTTTTGCCGGCATTAGTAGGTATGCATATATGATTAAAATATTTTGCGTTCTGTTTCGATTATCTACGTTTCCCGATCAAATGCATCAAATGTGTCTCAAATTGCGTTGCAAATGTGAATGACTTAAATCCATACTGTATGGTTCATCGTTTTCCATGCTTTTACCACGCATTACATTTCAAAAGGTCTTCCTTTTTAAATTGAAGTTTATACTTTTTTTTAATCGAACTTCAGCTTTTTTCAATTGAACTTGATCTTGTTTTAAAATCAAACATCAGTTTTTTTAATTGATATCTTTCTTAATTGAACTTTATCTTTTTGAAGGGAAATAATGGCATTTTCCCACACAAATGGAGTTAGCACTTGAAATCGACCGACGAGGCCAACATATGATGTAAATTCATTGCATTTTGCATATAAAAATTCCTTCCGAGAGACATTTCAATTTAATCTTGATCAGCGTTCCACACTTTTAACGACCGGTTCTTGCCAAGTACTTTTCGGTTTCCATCAAACTGCGGGCTTTTCCTGTATTGATTTTTGACGCAATGGTGTGGCAAATATATTTTGCGTTCTGCTTGTTGTGATTTTATACCCGCCCATCTTCTACAATTAACAACCATCGACAAACAAAAAAACTGGCAATTAAATCGGAAGCTCATCGAAGCACATCGACGGCGACCTATTTAGTGTCGGCGATTTGTTTCAAAGTGCAAATTCAACAACGTTGAACAGATTGATACAAAAGCTGTGTCGCTTTTCAATAGTGGAAGGAAGATACCGATCATTAATTTTCCCAAACTTCCAACTTTGAATTAGGGAATTCTTTTATTTTATTCTTAGATTTAGATCACATCATTTTAATACCATAACGGTAGCCAAATAAATTGTTGCTAAGAAAATCAAAAGGTCATTATTTCCCTTTAAATTGAACTTAAAAAGGTGTAGAGATGTACCTAGGGACCGATGATTTTGAGTATCCAAGTCAACCAAACACAATGGGGTAGCAGATCTCCCGAACAAAAACAAACTCTAGTTATTACGTCGTTTGAAATTTTTGACGCGATCCGTTCCCCGTGCTTCTCTCATTTTGACCAAACTCTAAAAAGCCTGTGTGCAACTTCGAGACAGCTATGCAGCAACTGGTTGACACCAGACACTGGATCCATTAATTATAGAATAAGAAATTCGTTAATTAAATCCGTTGCAGACTATGGTCACTAGCGGATCCAGGGGGGGGGGGGGGCATGCGGACATGGCCCCCCTCCGAACCGCCTGAAATCGGCACAAAATTGACACATTCCCTTACATAGAAGACAATCGAAGAAAATTTTACATTAGGAAAGTGTGTTTTTAAAATCAACTATCAATGCATAAGCAAGCAAAGTCCGATGAGTTTTCAGAGTTGTTATTTTTCTTTTTAATTCCCCCCCCCTCCCCAAAACCACCGTTCTGGATCCGCCAATGACTATGGTGGTAGTAGTAGTACCATAAGCTAGTACCATGAGGTTTGCCGCAATGGGCCGGTAATCGCATATCGAAACGTGGCAGCTAACGCCCATCCTCGTGAGCGATTTGCTTGGCCTTAGCAACAAGTGTCGTAGCTTTAAGCCCAGGCACTATGCGTGGTTTCCTGAAAATCACGTGCGTGTTATCCGTGTTGTCGGGCTTTGCGTGACAGAGCAAGTTCAGCTGATAGTAAATGCATTGGGTGAGCTACACTGGCACATCACGCAGATCCCGGATGAAACGTCAAGGAAATTCCGCAGACACGTCACGGACGGAACGATGAAAAGTTCAAAATTCTGAACTTGTCGTGTTTTCCGAGATTGCGTGTTGCAGGGTTTTTATAATTTTGCTTGATTTCGCGTATGTTTAGGTCTATACAAGACCTAAACATGAATAATTTGTGCTGAGTATCGTGGCGGAAGATGAATGAAGAAGCGTTTGAGCAAATTGTATGCAGTGGTTTATCGATTGAAAAAATGCAGTGGTTTATCCATTTTCTTTGCGTGATTTGCTTGACCGGCAGATCCCGGACGTCAAAGAAGTTCTGCAAACACGGAAAACACGCGCGTGATTTCCTTGACAATCACGCATAGTGTAGCCTGGGCTTTACCATTAGCTTTCCCACGGTCTCGATGTAACACTCCCCACTCCGTCGGTCTGCACCGCTCACCCTCCTCTCCGCCCGACAGCTGCCGGCCGATGCGAGGCGACGTCGGGTGTCAGTGTGGTGTCAGATGTCCATTCGCATAAACATATTCCACTGTAGCCGACTTGCGCGCCAGAGTGACTACGTCATCACCACGCTACTCCCTCCATCTAGCGAGTTTCACTGCAACTAGTAGTTCCAATATGACCGCGCCAGACAGTTTTGGATGGCGCAAGCTTGACTGCCACGGCTTTGCATGTGGCTGTATGTCACGGTTTTGGATGCGGCGAGTACCATTTTGGATGCGGCGAGTTTGGCCCATGAAGATGTCCCCTACCCGGGCGAATTGTGGATGTCGCAAGCTATGCTGGCTGCGGTTTTGGATGGTACAAGCATTTAATGCTACAACTTTGAACGCTTTGATAGTTCCCCGCTCTGACCGCCTGAGGGGGCGCTCTGGCTTCCTGAGGGGGCGCTCTGGCCGCATGTTGGGGGCTCTGGCCGCCTGAGGGGCGCTCTGGCAGCCTGATGGGGCGCTCTGGCAGCCTGAAGGGGCGCTCTGGCAGCCTGAAGGGGCGCTCTGGCAATGGCGGCGGAAGAGGAGGGGGGGGGGACATTTGCCCTCCAAACTCAGCCAAGGGGCGCTTTGTGTTTGGCAGTAGCTGCTGGCCAGAGGGGGCGCTCTGGGCACCGGAGAGGGGGCGCTCTGGCCGCCTGAGAAAGAGCGTTCGGGCCGCCCGAGCGGGGGCGCTCTGGCCGCCTGAGAGGGGGCGCTCTGGCCGCCTGTGTTTCAAGGCCTCATCTTACATGGATTTGAAAGGAAATAGTATCCGTTCACGAAAACACATGCTAATTTGGATCAAGCAATATGCCAAATGTTTATATTTGATACACAAAAGCGTATACTTCAACAGACCATAATTTAGCAGACTTGTAAATCGTGAGGTAGAAGCAAGGTCGATTGAAACCCTGGCGGATCGTTAGATACAAATATACTATTTAAAGGAAATAGTTCACCTTCAACATTAGTTTTAAATTGAGATAGCTGTTTTGTAGCCCATGTTGGGAAACCCCTATCTGCAGGTTTCCTTGACTGAAAAAGACTCTCCAGCCGAAGATATTTTACTTTTTGGAGAAGGAATTCGGCGCATATATGATATACCGTACCGTCTGAAAGTGCCAGCACTGCCATGGAGCATGCGCAGACCAATAACGCACACCATAACATTAATGATGTACGACCTTCTGTCCTGAATTGGCGCGATGTAGGACCATTTTTGAAAATAAAAAAAAGAAACTGTATTCAAAAATATAATAAAATCATGTTCTGAAAAAAATTCCGAAGGTGAACTATTTCCTTTAATGATCAGCAAGGCAAGACAACATTCCCTTTCGTTAGACAAAACGGTTGTTTATATCTATGCGGAGTTAAAGTTTCGTCCGATTCTATCCAGATTATGAAACACTTGTTTATGTTCCACTTCAAATTTTCTGTGACTTTTCACGCATCCCTATTTCCAGGGGGCTACCGTCGTAGTGCTTTCGTATTGGTCCATTTCTGAATCGCTCAGTACAGGGCTGTGACGTAATTGGTGCCTCGCAATCTGATTGCTCTCGCAATGGTAGCCATGGTTACGTCATTTGCCATTTGCGTTGTTGATCATTGGAGCTCTCGCGATGCGGCGGTTTTGCTGAGGCATATGCTGAGGTGAGTGACAATTTGTGGAATGCGATGTTAAAATTGATGTATATTGTTTTTTATACTGATCTGGTTGTAATGTAATGGTCTTTTATTGCAACTCTCGTCTCTTGTCCCCGTTGAAGTGTTTCCCCGTTGTCGGTCCTCACATCCTCCATCTCATCAACCACTCCATCATCACATCCACTTTTCCCACAGCCTGGAAAATAGCACGAGTTACCCCAGTCCACAAATCGGGCGACCGTTCAGATATGAACAATTTTCGGCCAATTTCGATCCTACCGGTGCTTTCAAAAATTGCTGAAAAAGTAGTGTCCGTTCAACTCGTATCTTACCTAGTCCACAACCACGTACTCTCCCCATTTCAGTATGCGTATCAACCGTGCCACTCCACGGAGGACTCCATGCTCGACGCTGTCGACTGGATCTAAAAAAAGATTGACCAGGGCCAAGTCGCGTCGCTAACGACGCTTGATCTGAGCAAGGCCTTCGACAGTGTCGATCATGGTGTCCTCCTGGATAAGCTTGAGTGGTATGGTGTGCAGTCGCCATGGTTCCGGAGTTACCTCCAAGACCGAAAACAGACGGTAAGCGGCGGCTCCTCCATTCCTCTCCCACTGACCCACGGAGTAGCTCAGGGATCCATCGTCGGACCAGTCCTCTTCCTCATCTTCATCAACGACCTGTCCTCCTTCCTCACCCACGGCCGCCTCCTGTCCTACGCCGACGACACCCAGCTCCTTGACCATTCCTCACCCACTGCCGACGGCCTATCCAACCTGAAGGTGCGGGTCGAAGAGTCGATTCTCCATCTCCAAAATTGGTTTCAGGCAAACAGTCTGAAAATGAATCCGAACAAGACTTTCTTTACCATCATCGGAACCAAAGCATCCATCAAAAAGGCCAAAGACTTTCACATCACTCTGTCCGGCTCGGAAATTTATCCATGCCAAAATGTAAAAATACTCTGAGTCCTCCTCGACCAGCACCTGACATGGGAACCTCATATATCCATGGTGGTCCGACGATGCAACGCCATCCTTTCATCCCTATACAAGATCCGCCATCACTTCACACCTGATGTCCTTAAAGGTTCACCTTCGGAATTGTTTTTTCAGAACACGATTTTATTATATTTTTTAATACAGTTTCTTTTTTTCTGTTTAAAAATGTTCCTACATCGCGCCAATTCAGGACAGAAGGTTGTAAATTATTGATTTTATGGTGTGCGTTATTGGTCTGCGCATGCTCCATGGCAGTGCTGGCACTTTCAGACGGTACGGTACATCATATATGCGCCGTATTCCTTCGCCAAAAAGTCAAATATCTTCGGCTGGAGAGTCTTTTCAGCCAAGAAAAGTTCCAGATAAGGATTTCTCAACACGGGCTACAAAACTGCTATTTCAGTTCAAAACCCATGTTGAAGGTGAACTATTTCCTTTAAACTATCCACACCCACGTATTTCCCCATATCCAATACTGTCTATCCGTTTGGGGAGGAGCCGCCCAGTGTCACTTGCACCGAGTGCAAAAGTCTGTCAACTTCGCGGCCAGGCTGGTGACGGGAGTGCGGCCTTTTGAGCATGTGACACCTGCCCTGGTATCGCTTGGCTGGCAGAGAGTCGATGAGATGGTGCACCGGCACGACCGCATCGGTGCACAGAGCGCTTAACCCCGAGCAGTGTCCTCCCGCCATCAGGGCCATGTTTGTCCGGCGAGCCCATGTATCGCTACGCGAGTCCCGAGCTGCTGCGGCAGGAGCGCTGGAACTGCCGTTGTGTAAACTGCCGAGCAGCCAGCGAGCGTTTGCATTTAGAGCGGCGAAAACCTGGAACACTGGCATCTCTAGGGTCTAAGGTGAACACCCGCAGTCGGGGTTGCAGTTTCCTATCTGCGTATAGCATGTGACCTGCATTGACCGCTTCAATTGTCTTATGGTTGGTGGTTAAGCCTCATACCGTGCGATGACAGGCCTACCATGTACAATGTGTTCTCTTTTACTGACCGCGATCGTATTGCTTTGTATCGTGTTTACACTGTGCCTTTGTATTCAGGTATAACTACACATGTACTCTGACTGGATACGTAAAAGCCACAACGTGGGTGTATCTTAATACATGACTTTGACTTTGACTTGTCGATGTCAGGGTGATAAATATCGTAAAGTACGCTAAAGAAACTGCTCGCTTCAGGGGCCATCGCGTATTCATAACCGAGCGGAATTGTTTAATGTATACTGAATGTGATACAGCTTTGCTGGTTCTACTTTATATCTAAATACTCACTTTGACCTTGGTATGTTCCATATTTATAGATATAGCTCTGGTAGAAATGCTAACATTGATCTATTTGAATTCTATCTATTATTAATTCAGGATGAAGAGAAACATAATACATGTCAAATTACCTTCATCCACCTCTAAATTCCTCTGTAGAGGAAAAATAAGTAATAGGTTTGTCCAAATGTGTGTGAGTTGTGGATAAACATGGCAGTCATCTTCTGAGCCGTTTTCGTGTGTTCAGTGCTGAAATACCGTAAACTTTAATTTAACTTTTTTATTAAGTAAAATTTGATGAGGTTTGATCAAATTATTGCTCCATTTTTGTCATATAGCCATTTTTGCTTACCGTCTCCCAACAACGCGAACCGTCCGATGAGCGGTGCATTCCACGTTGCAAGACCGCAGAATAATAGGGCAAATTTGTTCCTGCTTTTACTCCATGTCTTTAAAATGATGCAGTATGCTTAAAAGATGCATACCTGTGGTTTCAGATCGAGGACCTAGCCGAGACCCAGACGTCCAGAGAAGTGGACGAGCTGGAGCGATCCGTTGGGCCCGTCACTGTGGAGCCAGCGGCACCGGTCACCCCGGCTGAGCAGATATCGGGGGTGGGTCGTCTCGCGCAGCAAGCCATGGCGTTCGTGGCTGGTTACGTGGCTGCCAAATGTCGAGATCTGGACCCGACACTCGGGAGGCCAACGAGCGAGGCGCCATCCAGCCGTCTTCCTGGATCCGGGCCGTCAGCCTGTGCAGCCTGATGGTGCCGTCGCCAGCGTGGATGAGTGTGGTGGAGGAATTCGAGCTGCTGTTCCACCTGGCGATGGGTCGCAACACAGATCGGCAGCTGGGCATAGTTGGCCGTCTACTGGCCGACCTGCTGATGAAGCGATCAAACCTGGATCGCCGAATCGCCCGCAAATTGGTCACCATGCGTCTACATCTGCGAATCAGGTGGCTGAACCAGGCTAAGACGGCGGCAGCAGCGACACGGCGCGCCGCCAAGCAGATCCGCCAGCATGCGAGGGGCGGCAGATGAGCTGTCACCATGCGTCTGCATCTGCGGATCAGGTGGCTGAACCAGGCCAAGACGGCGGCAGCAGCGACACGGCGCGCCGCCAGCCTGTGTCCACGGCTCATAGGACTGGCGGCTGTGTTGTGCTCTGTCGGACTGGGGAGCGGCATTGGGTAGTCTGTCAGCCGCGGGGTCCTGTCTCCACGGCTCATAGAGGACTGGCGGCTGTGTTGTGCCCTGTCGGACTGGGGAGCGGTCTGTCAGCCGCGGGGGTCATGTGTCCACGGCTCAGAGGAATGGCGGCTGTGTTGTGCCCTGTCGGGACTGTGGAGCGGTCTGTCAGCCGCGGGGGTCCATGTGTCCACGGCTCAGAGGACTGGCGGCTGTGTTGTGCGCTGTCGGACTGTGGAGCGGTCTGACAGCCGCGGGGGTCATGTGTCCACGGCTCAGAGGACTGACGGCTGTGTTGTGCCCTGCCGGACTGGGGAGCGGTCTGTCAGCCGCGGGGGTCATGTGTCCACGGCTCAGAGGAATGGCGGCTGTGTTGTGCCCTGTCGGGACTGTGGAGCGGTCTGTCAGCCGCGGGGGTCATGTGTCCACGGCTCAGAGGACTGGCGGCTGTGTTGTGCGCTGTCGGACTGTGGAGCGGTCTGACAGCCGCGGGGGTCATGTGTCCACGGCTCAGAGGACTGACGGCTGTGTTGTGCCCTGCCGGACTGTGGAGCGGGATTGAGTAGTGTGTCAGCCGCGGGGTCCTGTGTCCACGGCTCAGGACCGGCGGCTGTGTTGTGCCCTGTCGGACTGTGGAGCGTGGCTGAGGAGAGTGAAAGCTTGCGGAATACGGTCCCCGATTCAGGCGGTTTCTACGCCGGATGAACAGTCGCCGATAAAGACCGCAACGGCGACGGGTAGACGATCCTGGTTCAGGTAGCTACGGCGGCGGGTGAACAGTCCTCGGTTCGAGCGGCGGGTGGACGGGCCCGGTTCCGGTGGCTCCGGCGGCGGATGGAGGTTCGGGCGGCTTGATACCAATTTGTGAGTCACAATTCAGTATATTATACGGCCACATCGATACGTGTCTGATAGTCGCCATTTCAAACCAGTTTTGATGTATGGGGAAGGATCATCAAACCGCCGTAACCGTCTACAGCACCCGCAAGATTGCGCACCGTATGTATTGTGAGGCGCCAGGGGAGTGTAGGCACCAATGACGTCACGCTAATGTTAAACGAAAATGGCGCTAAAATTGCCGGACGGTTCTACCTCTCTTATACGGCCTTGCCTATTTCAAAGCCAGGATGAACCATAAAATATGTTACAAGCGCTTGTGAAAAAAATGGATCCGTTGGAATGGTTTTGTTAAAGGGAGATAATCACCTTTTGGTTTTGTTAGCAACAACTAATTTGGCTACCGTTATGGTATTGAAATGTTGTGATCTAAATTTAAGAATTAAATAAAATGATACCCTTATTCGAAGTTGGAAGTTTGGGAAAATTAATGATCGGTATTTTACCTCCACTATTGGAAAGCGCAACATTTGGCGCTTTTGCATCAATCTGTTTAAAGGTGCGTACTGTTTTGGAATGTCAACAATATTTCATACGGTAAGTAGCTGTTGGTTTGATTGTTGTATATGATGAAATTCACATCTGGAGCCCCTTTAGTTGAATTTTCACTTATATTGTTTTTTGTTTATATTTGTTTCGATATCTATAAAACGATCGCCACTATGGTGAAGTTATGTAAAACGGCGCACATAAGACAATACAATTACGGTCACATCATGCAAGATAGAAAGACGAGTTTTGCACAGCACGTTCTTGCCACTGTGAACATTATTATGTGGAAGTTTCGTAGCTCTAAATTGATATCTTCTTCAAAAAATGGCCATCGGCCATCATCGAAAAACATGATGGCCGTCCAGTTTCTGTTCGGCTGCTGCTATCAGCGTGCACGAGCTGTTTTGTTGAATTGCTATTGGCCGGCGCTAACAATATGCTAGCAGTTTAATCGATAGTTGCAGTGCTTCTAGTAGCGGAAGCCCTCTGGAGTCTACCCGATAACGTTTTGCTCCCAAGCAAATTCCTGGAGTCTTTTAATATCTCAGCAACTAGGGCGAATCTGGAGAAATGAAGTATTGGTTCAATTCAGAAAATTGTGTTCTATAGACCAGTGTCAATAACCCCAACTAAGCGATGTGAGTAGGCACACTCCCTTTAACGTTGTTGAATGGGCACTTGTAAACAAATCGCCGACACTAAATAGGCCGCCGTATAGTTTAGCTTGGCACCGGCCGGCCGGTGCCAAGCTATACTGCCGATTTCAATGCGCTTTTTTCAAATGATTGTTGATTGTTCATACAAATTTTTGGCACATATTCGCAAAAGATAGAGTGCATGAAACATATTGCATACCTTCATGATAAATAACAATGCGTAGGTAGGCTAATTTACTGAATTCGTTATCGAGTACTTGCTGAGTACCGACCGATATAAGCGTGGATCGCTTATCAGTAGGGAACTGCCAATATCTTTCGGTAGGAATGTTTATATGCAAAATGTGATGAATTTACATCATATTTTGGCCTCGTCTATCGATTTCAGGTGCCAACTCCATTTTTGTGGAAAAGGGTGATTATCTCCCTTTAAGAACGTTTTTATTTTTTGTCAGCGTTCGTCGTACGTGTTGTTGGAGCGTCTTTTTATACATATATTTTTGGGATCCGTTGGAACGATTTCGTTAGAACGGTTTTTTCAGCCTTCGTACGTGTTGTTGGCACGGCTTTTCTCCGAATATTTTGACAATGCAAGGGGCGGGGCCGATGGGGCCGCATTTGGAAGCGTTCGTACGTGGATCCGTTGGAACGTTTTTCTTCTCTCGTTGGAAGTTTTTTATTCAGTGTTCGTACGTGTTGTTGAAATGTTTTTCTCCGTATTTTTGACAATTGCAAGGGGCGGGGCCGCGCAAATACATCGGAAAACTTATTTACGACTTATCTACGAGATGGTCTGGGGGGCCGGGGGTGGAGACCCCCCCCCCCCCCCCCCGTAGGTCACAGCGCAGGGAGCGAATACGAGCGGAGCGTTCTAAACATGGGTCCCTGTGGCCGTAATTGCTGTAAAGTTTAGGTCAGGTTCGATTATGTTATAACAATTTTGTAATTACATTTTTGTTATTCCAATATTTTAATAACATATCGAACCCAGCTAAAATTAGCCTGCCTACACATTGTTATTTATCATGAAGGCATATCATGTTTCATAACTCTATTTTTTGGCCAATATGTACCAAACTTCTATGAAAATTTGATTTGACTCTCATTTGAAAAAAGTGCATTGAAATCGGCAGTTTAACTTGGCCCCGGACGGCGAAGTATATAGTGTTACCGACTTATTAAAACAAAATCCATCAAATTTCAACAAACAGGTATTTGATATATTACAGTGCACACATGAAACATTTATCTAAACCGTTTATTCATAATCAATCAATAAACGTTTCCGAAAACCGTGATGCATTCCGCGGATTAACTTGGCCAAGGATGGGAACGTATTTAGTATATGTGGTTTGTTTCATTGACCGATCAGGGACGTTGTCACGCTTCTTGGAGCACTTACTTCATTGCTGGCCCTATGACTTGTTTACAAATAACATTCAAACCAGAGATAGTGATGGATTATACTATTCGTCACCATATGTTAGTACATATTTGTTAGTTTCCGTTTTTTTTTTTGGCAATAGAAAATGTTGTTATTTCACTTTTAAATTGAGGCAAACCATCTCCCCAAGCACGATCAATTTGAAACCATAGATGTGCAGGGGCGGATCCAGGGGGGGCAAAGGGACCATGTCCCCCTCCCCAAAGGTCCTGATACTATGTTTTGCCCCCCCCCCCAACGGTCGGACGTACAGTTGTAAAAACTGTCTTTGCAGCAGTCAAAATCCAGCTATCCACAGTGAAAACTTGCAAATTTCTCGCCGCTTCGCTGCATGACACAATACGCAATTACTTATACAAATTTGGAAAATAGGAAAATAAATTCATTAAGTGTCTGGCAGTCTCTCCTTGGCGGTACCTAATTGCTAGCCCCAGGGCCCATTCCCTTCATAAAATACTAACTTTCAAGCGGGCTACATGTTTAGCTAGTCTGCAGAGTTCCGAAAAAAGGCGATGCGAACGCAAAGACGCGGACATCGGCACCCGGAAGCTGCTCCAACGGTGTCCAGCTTGCTGGACCGAAGAGCTATTAGTGAGACCAGGTCAGGACCATCTCCCAAAGCCATCTCGCCCCAGGCTCCTCCAGATCCGCAGGGACCATTTATGTCCGGAAAAGTCGTTCTGCTTTCGGAAAATGAGGAAAAGCAAATGTGTGCGGAATTATGTGCGGAATATATATATATATATATATATATATATATATATATATATATATATATATATATATATATATATATATATATATATATCATCACGGCGAGGCTGAAGCACCGACGCATCCTCCCGGCCATCAACTCGAAGCAGGACCTGCGCCCTTTATATGCAATGCATGGTACCGATTATTGACTCAGTTGTACATTACAATACATTTATCTAAAAAAACGAAATTGCTATGTATTTAGTTACGACTGCTTAAACTTTTTTCTCAGTCGCTATGCAATAAAAAACAAATTCCAACAGGGTGAAGACAAAATCCTGTCTCGACACCCATTTCGTTGTTAGTCCACCCGAATCAATATATTGGTAATGTTCTAGCTCCTTTCTTTAAATAATAGACTGTTTCTCCTATGAAGACGCTAAGCTCGTAGAACTTTTCCACAGAACCTCTAATATCCTACACCGATCGGGGTGACTGCAGCCTGTCGACCATTTCAAGTGTGGATGACCCGGCTGTCCTGCTCCATCGCCACAACCTCGCCCATTCTGTCATCACCGCCTGTCAATTCAGTCCGCCGAATGCCGAGCTGAGCTAGACCGGCGGCCGGTGTTCCGTGCGTATGAGGTGGAGATACGTCTTTTTGCCTTTGCACATCTGATTGGGAAATATAGTGAATACAGCTTCGGTTTGCATTTTCAGGTTAGTTTCAATCTGTTAGCATCAGTCTACCCTAAAACAGGTTTTTATGATCGCTTACAGTAGCTGCACAATTATGTAGCAGTATTAATATGCTTCGGAACTATCGGCGATATAGGTGACGCCACCATCGACATATTGGGAAAAGGTCTCTTAGTAAATCGACTGGCGCTCACCAATTATTGATCTTAGCGGGAAAAGCTCTTCAGATTTCATTTTCTTAATCATCAGCGCCACTTTTTGTTATCTTCCAATATAATTTTGAGATGGACGACACACCCCAATATGTATGGGTTATTTTACACGTATAATTCGAAAGTAGCAGCCATTTTCATAACCTGACGAAATATGATGGTCCTCAGGTCAAGGTCAGGTCATAAAAGGTCAAAATTTGAAATTGATTTATCAAAATAGAAAAGGCATGTTTCTAGACCAGTTTTGTCTTAGAAATACATAGGTTACATTTATTTGTCTGCATCAGGTCACTAAAACCAAAAGACGCAACTCCAAAAAATGACGTCATGAGTGAGAAAAGTCGTCCGTGCCTTACGAATTTTGCAATTGACGCGTTTTTTATGGCCTTGCAGGCTACTAAATAGTCTTGTGCCATGGCAAATCTTTGTCCAAATTGAAACTATGAAAATAACCCCCTCGATGACACACCCTAATATGTATGTATGTATGTATGTATGTATGTATGTATGTATGTATGTATGTATGTATGTATGTATGTATGTATGTATGTATGTATGTATGTATGTATGTATGTATGTATGTATGTATGTATGTATGTATGTATGTATGTATATATATATATATATATATATATATATATATATATTACTAAAACATTGTTACAGCAATAATGTTTTAGTATTGACAAATATAGCCATTGCCATTGTATTTGTACAGTTTAAAATGGACTCCGCTGATAACAGTGGCAAGTAACAGTAATGCAAATATTGACCTGACATCGACTCATGGGTGATGATGTATCATCATAGCCATTGTATGATTTAATATTAATTCCACTGATTACAGGAATAATGAAAACATTAACCTGAAATTGAAAGTCTTGGCTGATGATTCCGATTGATATTTCTACTATCATAACATGTCAGGTGAGTTCATCTCTCAATCCGTGTTGTGTTGTTCTTTGCCATTGTGGTGCAATAGTGCAATTGTTATTTGCTTACCAATGCACCTGAATTAAGTCTTGATACAGTCAGCCTCGATTCGATGTTTTTTTAATATTCAATCGTGATTCATGAATCAAAAGATCTGGTGGTGAATCGATTATTTATGTTTATTCAATAAATTTGTATTGAGCGATTCCAATCGATTCAATAAGAGTCCAATCGATAACCAGTCTGGGCACATTTCAAATGTCTGAGGCTGTTATTTTTCTCGCAGTGCTCCAATCGACCACAAACTTGCAGAGACCGAATAAAGACCTAAGCCCACTCAACATTTCTATTTTTATTAAAATTATAGATATTGTGGGGGTTTGCCCCGGCTGACCAGCGCTGGACAGCGGTACCCGCACCCTGTTCTGTGTCTGTGGTTAGAGAAGCAGCACGGCACGGCTGGATCACCGCTCACAGCAGCAGCACGGCACGCTGCGCCGTCCGCTCCCGCCGCTTCCGCTTCTTGCGCTTCTCGCTTACTCGCTGCGAGGCGTCGACGAAGAGCGAGACGTTCTCGCGTTCGCTGAGCTGGCGCTGCAGATACTCGAGGCCCGCCTTGGAGAAGCCGATCTGGTCCTGGGAACACACGTCCACGAGTGAAGGTACACACTGAGCCATGTATGTCATCTGCGGTCAGTGAGGGCCACTCAAAATCATGGTTGTATACGCAGGAAAAGATCCTGCGTATATTACGTCTATATTAGATTTTAAGCTCAATGACAAGCGAGCATCAATAATGTAGAAGGTGCAGGGTACCCGCAGTTGCTATGGTACACAATTATGTCCCGCTGATTTCAGCCTATGGTACACAATTGTCCCGCTGATTTCAGCCTATGGTACACAATTGTCCCGCTGATTTCAGCCTATGGTACACAATTGTCTCGCAGATTTCAGCCTGTGGTACACAATTGTCCCGCTGATTTCAGCCTATGGTACACAATTGTCTCGCAGATTTCAGCCTGTGGTACACAATTGTCCCGCTGATTTCAGCCTGTGGTACACAATTGTCCCGCTGATTTCAGCCTGTGGTACACAATTGTCCCGCTGATCTCAGCCTGTGGTACACAATGATGTCCCGCTGATTTCAGCCCCCGGCTGGCGATTGGTGGCAAACTCAAAAAGGAAAAAGTATGCATGCAATGTGGGCGGAATCCAAGAATACCGTTCGATAGAACGTCACAAATTATTTCGAAACTAATTCGATCATTATTACATATTAGATCATTCGGTCATCAAAAGTTCAAATTTTTCAATTTTAGGGTTTTCATAATGAATGTTACTTTTAAATCAGTCGGAGGAAGACTAACAATATTATAAAGCTCGCGGATGTTTAGGTTATATTGTTGCAAAAACGTGAAGGTTTTATCTGTGCAAAAATTACCCCGAAACAATAAGTCTGATGGACGTTATAGGCCAACAATTGCATAATTATCAGCAAGCTACTTGCATAATTCTCGTCTGCCTGTCTGGTGGGCTGCGTTCAGCGGCACGGTAACATGGGGCTTATACGGCTTCCACCCCAGCTTCTTCCGCATAATCCGCCACACAGTTGTGGATGTGGCAACGACTTGGCAATCCTGGGGACAGATGCTTTTCTTGGCTGCTTGATATGGCTCCACCATCTGTCGAATTTTCTCCACGAGCTCAGCTGATGTTGCAGTTCGACCCTGAGGCTTTGATGGGGAGATGGAGAGATGGAGCCTGTTGACTGAGACCTTTCGACCAGTCTCTTGAAAGCCATCCTTGATGGTATGCTATTTATTTTCTGAAAGTGACTGCGAAACTTTCGGCTCACTGCAGCTATGGTTTTCAGCGCACCATACTGAGGGACTGCCTAAACTGCCTCTTCGTTTGAAAACGGCGCGTTGCAGCGTTTCTTGGGCCTCGACATTGTTGGCCTATAACATCCATCAGACTAATGGTTTCGGGGTATTTTTTGCACATATAAAAACCTTCACGTTTTTGCAACAATATAACTTAAAAATCCGCGAGCTTTATAATATTTTTGGTCTTCCTACGTCTGATTTAAAAGTAACATTCATTATGAAAAATCCTGTAGGAACAAACGAAAAAAAAGCAATGGAAAGCTCTTAGAAAATGCAATCGCCATAGGTGTCCTCACATTTTAGGCAAGGTGAATGGTTTAGGCTCCAGATGTTACAAAAGGTCAAAACGTTTGTTTTTTTGGTCAGAAGTTGTTCGCTAATAGCTTTCTATCTAGGCAATATAGAACAATGATTTTAACCTCACCGTCTTCGTCTCGTCGATAGCGTCAAACGCCATTGGCAAAACAGTTCTGGTGACCTAAGATAACCTCAGGTGACCTTGTAAGAATCACTGAGCAGAAACTGTACTCTGGATCATCAAGAATGACCAAAATAACATGATCCTGAAATAATTGGCGTAATTACGAGCGAGCGCGAAGCGCTTTCGCTCGTCCTTCCGTGGTGTATGGGTAAAATCTGATTATGAGCGGCCCGGCCCGACCCGTGGCGACGCTTTTGAGAAGCTCATATCTCTGTAACTGCACGTCCGATTGACAAGCGGACTTCTTTGCTGAGCAGCCCCATCTAACCTACCCTGTTTGGACCAGTGCCGACTCATGTGGGTGACTACTACTGCACGTGGCGCGTGCCGCGTGAGAGGTGTTGAAAAGTATTTTCTCGCAATAACTCCACAACGGCTGGGCAGATTATGTGCAAATTTCGTGTGTGGTTAGGGACCCTTCATCCGCCATTTGCACACAACTCAGAGGTGGGGTGCCTCTGCACGTGCGCACGTGCACACCCCTATTATGTATCTCAGGAACGGCTGAGCCGATTGTGTTCGAATTTGGTGCGTGGTTAGGGACTTCTCAGCCGCCGCCTTTCCACAAGTCAGGAGTGGGCTGGCTTTGCACGTGCACACGCGCATTCTATATCTCTGGAACGGCTAAGCCGATTGTGTTCAAATTTGGTGTGTGGTTAGGGACCTCTCAGCCCCCACTTTCCCACAAGTCAAAGGTGGGTGCCTCTGCACGTGCGCACCTTTTTTGTATCTCAGAAACTACTTGCCCGATCGAGTTGAAATTCTCCATATATTTCCTTCGCGTTCGCTCGTTCATCGCCAATTACGGCGTCTTACTGGTATAGTACATGTTCTCTGAACAGGAATCATTTGCAAAAAAATCCCATTGACTTATAACGGGGAGGTCACGATATCGTCTTGACCTTAGGTCACCGATGTAAATATTCCAAGATATACCAGCTGTAGGCACTTGTGGCCTGATTAAATCATGTGAGTTTCAAACCCCTTGGTCACAAAGTGTAGCTGTGGCACGGCGGCAAACTTTTTTGAGTTGGGGTCACGTGACCTGACCTGGTGATCTGATCTGAGATGGCCCGAGGTCAATACAAAAAAACAATGTGGGTTATTGATGCCCGAAAAGAACAGCAACGTTTTTCCGCTATCTCCGAAAAACCTTAGTCGGCACGGGTTAAACGCACGCAGACTGACTTTCCTCACTAGTGATTATATGATGACAACAAACGTCGTTTAATCATGATTCAGTACAAATTTGAGAAAACTACGCATGACCTCGGGGTTATCAGAGTTGATGTCGTTGAGATCTCAGCCGGCAAAAATGTCACATGCATTCGGCATCACAATGTGTTTTTTTTTTCTCTGTAAAATTATGTAAATTTAACCATTTCCTATGGATGTATGCCTATTTTAATTTTTTCCTCCATTGACTTATAATGGAGAAGTCACAAAATTGACATGACTTCAGGTCACCGATAGGCAAATCCGAGATAGCAGAATTGTAGGTACTTATGACCTTATTAAATTTGGTTAGTTTCAAACCGATCGGTGAAATAGTGTGACTGTGTGACCTTAAAGGGAAACATTGACCTTTTGATTTATTTGTATTTGTCTGCATTATCTTATGCAACATATATGGTATTAAATTGATCCGAGTCTCAATTGAAAAATGAAAGAACTTTCTATTTCGATTTTTTTTGGGGGGAGAGGATTTAAAAAAGTACATGTATTTCTTTCGGAGTAACTTCATGATCGGTGTTTTCCCTTCACTATTGGGAGCGCAACATATCTGGCGTTTTTGTTTCAATCTGTTCAACGTTGAATAATGACAATAACTTATTGTTAACGTGCATATTGACATACATAAACAGTCAAATCCTCATATGAATTTGGAGTCAATGTCAATCATCGGTTGTTTTCGTGTCCCATTTTTAATGACCAACTGAAGAAGTTATAAATACGAAACGCGACTTGGTCAGTAATACATTAATATGAGGAGTTGACTGTTTTGACAATAACTTAGATCGTTTCCACGAAATACCAAGTGCATGGGCGACCAAAGTGAAGAGCAATTTTCGTACCCTTAAATTTATTTTCTTAAAGATGGAGTTATTGAACTGGGACATAGTTTGAACTTTACGATCTTTCTTCACCACCAGTTAAAGTGGTTTATGACGGAAGCTTTCGAACACTACTGCGTTCTTCTTCAGCTTGGTTAGAGGTACATAGTTAAATTAACCAAGGCCCTATAACAACAGCTTGAATATTACCGCAGCATTGGCTCTAATTAAAGCTTTCCCTTCGGCCTCTAGCTTTCGGATACACCTAATTTCGTCTGCAGACGCTACTCAGAACCGAATTCATGCTGAGAACAATTAAGATAACTTGTTAAGTTCATATTTCCGACCGCTTCGCTCATCATGGCCAACAACTTAACAAGAAACAAGACACTACTGTCCCAAACTAACGTCGTGTACCAGTTTAAATGCAACAAGGACTGCCGCGCAATGCAGTCTGGGAACATGTACGTTGGGAAGACAGTCGACACACTGGACCACCGCCTGCAGGGCCACAAGTACAAGGG
Source organism: Chirona hameri (assembly GCA_036785665.1). Lineage (NCBI taxonomy): Eukaryota > Metazoa > Arthropoda > Thecostraca > Balanomorpha > Balanidae > Chirona > Chirona hameri. The sequence goes on from JAXIVJ010005631.1 coordinate 23,582, forward strand.
AGCGCCACACCAACATACAGACGAGCACCACACCGAACCACTGACGAAGAAACTACTTGAAGAGTGCACCACTGTCCTCTGCTCAGCAAGAGACCGAAAACGTTTGGGTGCGCTGGAAGGAGCCCACATTAGGCACAAGAATCCGCATATCAACACGCGCAGTGGAGGGGGGCACTTCTGTGCCCCCCCATGTTTTTCGTGAATATCTCGAAAACGAAGCGGAGCAGGGCGGTGTTGTTTGCGCGACATTAACGCCAACTCAATAGCGGATCGTTTGACGCAAAACAATGCAAATCGGTCGATACATTTTTGAGTTATATGGATTTCCAGTCCAAGATGGCGGCCAGAATCGGGGTCTGCAAAGCGATATCTTCGGAACCAGCAGTCATATCGGGATGATTAAAACGCCATTCGGTAGACAATGTGAATGTGCATCCCCGAAAACAACTTTGGACGCATTGCTGATGACCTGTGACGTCATAGAGGTCAAATTCCCAAAATTGAGACATTTGGCCAGATCTGACCTTCGTGACCTTGTTTGACCTTGAAGATATTGACCGAAGGTCAAGCAAATTTTAGAAAATGTAGATCATCATAGCACCTACCCACCCTGTAAGTTTGATAGTTATAGCTCTCATAATTTCGGAGATCTTAGGGGGGGGGTCACTAAAGTGCCCCCCCCCCCCTACACTGCGCTAGTGGCATACCCCTCTCCACTGCGCGTGTTAATCGCCAGTATAAATTGAAAGTGTAACTTAGTCTATTTCATGGCCCGATACTAATGTTTACTATAATATTTGGTTAATAACACATTTAAGACACAGCTTAGCCTTATAATCATTAAAGGGACACTCCCACCTTAACAATAGTTTTGAGTTGAGATAGCCATCTTGTTTGATTTGCATTGAAATTAAGTAGGGTAGCAGTTAAAACAACCGCATAGGTCTAATACAAAAGAAATTCGACATTGGTCTTGGCAATTGTAACGAATACACCCCACGTGTATTTGAATAGGGGTCTAAAGCCGATGACGTCACATCTCTTTACTAAATGGTGATGATAGTCGATTTGTTTTAACCCTCGCTCGGGTAGGGCAAAATCACTACGTGTTCGGGTAGTGATCGGGTAGCGACACGCTAAGGGGGGGGGGGGGGGGGGTACGACCCCCCTCCCCTTAGCGTGTCGCCCCTAATTGAGCTAGAGCTTAGATTCAAAGACGAGCGTGTTGCTTGTGACGAGAGGAAGCCGTTGATACCCGATTTTAAGGTATTGGGTCATTAGGTGACCTCTGAGGTTATGTCAATGACCAAACAGTCATCAAAATTGTAAATGCGTATAAATTGAATTTGATCAAGCTAGAATCATGAATGAGCATATAATAATGCTTAATGGGTGCCAAATTCGTAATCAGCGTCACAAAATGTCCTACAAACGGCCAAATCCCAAAAAGGTCATGTCAGGTCATCTGACGTCAGTGACCTCGGTTGACCTGTGGAAGCGCATGACCCCAGTGCAACATATAACTATGTAAAATGGATCCCAAATTTGAAATCAGAGTCACAAAATGTCCTAGAAAACCGCCAGAAGCACAAACAAGTCATCTGAGGTCATCATAAGCCAATGACCTCAGTTGACCTCTGAAAAGGTCAATCGAGGTCACAATCTCAGTGTAGACCACAACTGTCACCTGGAAACACCTGTGCATATGCTCCTGAACAACAAACACTCGGAAACTGCACAAGTTACAAGCATCGATAATGCGGGACGCCAGTTGTGCCTGACATGACCTTGAGAGGTCATGTCATAGGTCACGGGTTATGTGGGCTAGAAATTCAAAATTTTCAGAGTATGTGGAAATTTGTCAAAAGTAGGGTACTGAAAGTTTCATTGCAATCGGTTGGAAATTACGCGAGTTATTCCAGAAAAACCGAGGGGTGGCATCCATCCCCCCCCCCCCCCCCCCCCCCCCACCCGGGCGAGGGTTAATGTTAGACTTGGAGATATTTGCGTGTTTCATTTCTCGATCGCTGGGTGGATCGGTGATGGTTGTGTGCTGTGGTTATATAAAGTCTAATGCAATTTCGAAACGATGCCAAAGATTCGATGTGTGGTATGTGGAGCTCTCAATGTAAGGACTTCGGTGTTCAGGTGAGGGCGTCATGCTATTTAATTTACCAACAGCCAACACTCAACAGGTTTATATTTTCCTATCAACGTATATTCACCAATTATGCTGCGAGTATCGTTTCAAACATCACAAGAGCATAAGCCAGACAAAAGGCAATTTGTTTGCCAATAGGATAAATTATTTGGGTAATCAGACGCCTATGTCGGATACCTTTGCAAAACATTGAGTGGTAAAATGTGCCACATGCCATTATTTTAATATTTTAAAAAGTGTTGACACATTAACAAAATTTAAAGTAGGAAATTGTGCTTTCCTGTTGCCCTGAGGAGGATTGCAAAACTCATTTCCCAAAATCAAAGTTGCTTATATTTTATATAAAATGCTGAAACATGTCCATTGTCTACAATTTGTTTTCCCCATTTGGCAGGGGCTATGGCCTTGGCCACCGTGGTCTTTCACTGTATCCGCCAGTGGTGTTCTATCAACATGTTCGCTAGTGATGATGTTCAGTGAACAAAATGATAAATTATGGAAATATAAATTTTGAATATTTGTCAACACTTTTGAGACATGATAATAAGAAGAATTGCTAACCTAACTCTCATAATACCAAAAAAAAATGACTCAGTAAATAAAACAAGATAGGAAGCTTTCGGATTGCGGCTTCATCAGCCATTATTTGTACAATACAAATAATGGCTGATGAAGGCGCAAGCTGAACGTTTCCTATCTTGTGTTTTATTTACTGAATCATCTTTTTGGCATTATGAGAGTTAGGTTAGCAATTCTTATTGAAATATAAGATTATTTGACCAAAAATGATACAGGCTTCATATTTTGCACCACAAGCGGCGTATATTTGACAACTTTTGGGAAGGTGGGAGTGTCCCTTTAAAGTAAATATACATTTTCTTTGGAATACCTTTCTTTAAAGATATCAAATATTTCATGAGAAAGAATTTCTCTGTGACCTAAAACAAGCTTTTTGGACTCCACATCTGTGTGGACAAAGAACTCACAGCACTACGTGAACTTTGAACCCAATTTGATGGCCAGACGAATATATGCGGCAGGCGCGGGTTAACTCATGCTACCATATGAAGCTTTTCGACAAAATGGAAACATTTTCCACAAAGCACCACATTTTAGGATACATCAAATATCGGCAGGGGAGTCCTTACAACCAAACAGAGTATGCCGTACGTGGTTTCTCGGCATGGCCTTCAAAACTGCTATCTGTTTAAACCCCCATGATACAAGTGACTGATTTCCTTTAACTTCCCCCCCCCCCCCCCCCCACCCGCCAGTGCATGGGGGGGATGCTACCCCTCGATTTTTTGTTCGGGAATAACTCGCGTATTTATCAACCGATTGCGATGCAACTTTCAGTACCCTACTTTTGAACAATTTGACACATACTCTGCAAATTTCAAACTTCTACTCTCCATGGTGCGTGACCTATGACCTGTTTCTCAAGGTCATGTCAGGCGCAACTGGCGTCCCGTAGTATCGATCCTTGTCACTTGTGCACCTTCCGAGTGTTTGTTGTTCAGGAGCATATGCACATGTGTTACCAGGTGACATTTATGGTTTCCACTGAGATCATGACCTCCAATGACCTGGAATGACTTTTTTGCCTCTGGCAGTTTCTAGGTCATTTTGTGACGCTGATTTCAAATTTGGCATCCATTTTACATAATTATATGTTCCACTGGGGTCATGCACTTTCACAGGTCAACCGAGGTCACTGACCTCCATGTCCTGAGATGACGTTTTTGACTCGGGTAGTTTCTAGGATATTTTTTGACGCTGATTTCAAATTTGGCACCCATTTTGCATAATTACACGTTCAATTGGGGTCATGCTGTCACAGGTCAACCGAGGTCACTGACCTCCAATGACCTAAGATGACCTTTTGACCTCCCGTGTATTTTAAGAACATTTCACGGCCAAGTATGCTTTGCAGATCTCTACCAACTGTAGATAGATAAACACAAACAAACAAACAAAACACAAAACAGCCGTGAATGATGGACACGAATGAATGCCGATTTATAATGGTGATATTAGATAAAAGGTCAAATCAGGTCATTATGTCATCGGGTCAAAAGTCCACGGGGATCCAGAGTTAATGGACATACATTCCTCTAACGACAATAAATGTGCTGCATTTTCATTCACGACTCCAGATCGATTATAATTAAATATCTACACATGCACGATTTGGATGACATACGAGTCATTGACATTCCCTCGGAGGTCACCTAACGACCCAGGCCCTTGCAATCGGGTATCAACGGCTTCCTCTCATCACAAACAACACGCTCGTTTTGTAATAGAAGCTCTAGCTCAATTAGGGGGCGAAACGCCAGGGGGGCTCGTACCCCCCCCCCCCCCCCCCCTTCTCGGTCACGTAGGTATCGGACCCTGCACTAGCGAGTGTTAACGCGACCTAGCGACCTGACCCAAGAGATGACCCGACCTGGTGCCTGGCTGTGGCCCTGGCTGTAGTGCTGGTGAGCGGAGCTGTGACTGACCCTGAGCTGGTGCACTTGGCGGCTGGCGGTAGCCCGCAGGCGCTCTATGACCGGCGCCAGCACGCCGTTGTTGACGATCTGGCCGTGGTGGACGCGCAGCAGGAAGCTGAGGCAGCGGCAGACCAGCTCCACCTCGCCGCTGCCGGTCACCAGCCGCTCCAGGATGTACAGCAGGTCCGTCACGTAGCTGAACGGCAGCACCAGCAGACTCTCCTCCAGCTCACTGCAAGGCGAACGCAGCCTTCAGCACATCATACATCACACAGTACACAGCCTTCAGCACATCACACAGTAGACCACACAGCCTTCAGCACATCACACAGTAGACCACACAGCCTTCAGCACATCACACAGTAGACCACACAGCCTTCAGCACATCACACAGTACACCACATAGCCTTCAGCACATCACACAGTAGACCACACAGCCTTCAGCACATCACACAGTAGACCACACAGCCTTCAGCACATCACACAGTAGACCACACAGCCTTCAGCACATCACACAGTAGACCACACAGCCTTCAGCACATCACACAGTAGACCACACAGCCTTCAGCACATCACACAGTAGACCACACAGCCTTCAGCACATCAAACAGTACCACACAGCCTTCAGCACATCACACAGTAGACCACACAGCCTTCAGCACATCACACAGTATACCACACAGCCTTCAGCACATCACACTGTAGACCACACAGCCTTCAGCACATCACACAGTAGACCACACATCCTTCAGCACATCCTTCAGCACATCACACAGTAGACCACACAGCCTTCAGCACATCGCACAGTACACCACACATCCTTCAGCACATCACACAGTACATCACACAGCCTTCAGCACATCACACAGTAGACCACACAGCCTTCAACACATCACACAGTAGATCACACAGCCTTCAGCACATCACACAACACACGGACACACACATGCACACAAATTGGACAGAGACAGCAAAAAGGCCGCTTCACAAGACATGACAGGAGTTCCCTGGCCGGCCGAAGGCTTGACCTCATGCACAGGCCACAGTCAACGGATCAGACACGTGACCAGCTCCGTCCTCCGATCCCCTCCATCTCCAGCCACTGCAGCGGCAGTGGCCGGCGCGGCATGACACTGACCTGGACACTGATCTGGACACTGACCTGCACCACTGCAGCGGCAGTGGCCGGCGCGGCGTGACTGTCCTGGACACTGACCTGGACACTGACCTGGACACTGACCTGGACACTGACCTGGACACTGACCTGCGCCACTGCAGCGGCAGTGACCGGCGCGGCGTGACACTGACCTGGACACTGACCTGGACACTGACCTGGACACTGACCTGGACACTGACCTGGACACTGCAGCGGCAGTGGCCGGCGCGGCGTGACACTGTCCTGGACACTGTCCTGGACACTGACCTGGACACTGACCTGGACACTGACCTGGACACTGCAGCGGCAGTGGCCGGCGCGGCGTGACACTGACCTGGACTTGACTCGCCGCAACACCTCAGCCATAAACCGGTCAGGTGTCGAGCAGCCGTAGGCCAGCATTAGCGGGTGGAGCTCGGCAGAGCCAGGCTGGCGCAGCGCCCGCGCCACTTGCTTGTAGATCGTAATACCCTCCATCAGCAGTTCGGCCTGTCACACACAGATCAAGTGTCAGCAGAACAAAAAAAATGATGGACAAATCCCTTTCATTTTTGCATTATAAGATACGCCCCGAAGTTTGCTATTATTGCTGGAATCAGAGACTTACCCAAGCAAGGCGTTTTACGCATTAAATGCGCATTAACGATTAGTTAAATACGCGTCAGCGTGATACACATTCACGCATTCACGAACGTGTTCTATCAATAACAGGGCAGGGGCAGGGGCAGGGGCAGGGGCAGGGGCAGGGGCAGGGACAGGGGCAGGGACAGGGGCAGGGACAGGGACAGGGACAGGGGCAGGGACAGGGGCAGGGACAGGGGCAGGGGCAGGGGCAGGGACAGGGGCAGGGGCAGGGACAGGGACAGGGACAGGGGCAGGGGCAGGGGCAGGGGCAGGGGCAGGGGCAGGGGCAGGGGCAGGGACAGGGACAGGGACAGGGACAGGGGCAGGGGCAGGGGCAGGGACAGGGGCAGGGACAGGGGCAGGGGCAGGGACAGGGGCAGGGACAGGGACAGGGACAGGGACAGGGGTAGGGGCAGGAACATGGACAGGGATAGGAATAGGGGCAGGGACATGGGCGGGGACGGGGACGGGGCAGGAACAGGGGCAGGAACAGGGGCAGGGGCGGGACGGGGACGGGGACAGGGGCGGGGACGACGACGGGGACGGGGACGGGGACGGGGACGGGGACGGGGACGGGGACAGGGACAGGGGCAGGGGACGGGGACGGGGACGGGGACGGGGACGGGGACGGGGACGGGGACAGGGACAGGGACAGGGACAGGGACAGGGACAGGGACAGGGACAGGGACAGGGACAGGGACAGGGACAGGGACAGGGACAGGGACAGGGACAGGGACAGGGGCGGGGACAGGGACAGGGACAGGGACAGGGACAGGGACAGGGACAGGGACAGGGCGCCGTACCGCTCTCTCGGTGTCGGCCGTCTTGTGGCCGGCGCGGGCGGCCTCGGTGTCGGTCTCGCCCGGTACGGCCGCCGCCGGCCCGGTGGCCAGCCGGCGCTCCTCCTCCCGTGTCCGCTCCTCCTCGCGCTCCTCGTCCAGCACCAGCGGCTCGTCAGTCTTCTGCCAGAGCCGCAGCGAGCGGTCCCGGGACGAGCTGAGCACGTGACGGCCTGGCGAGACCCGACACGGCCGCGCTGTCAGTCGCCGCACACACATACACACATACATGCATACATACACACACACACGCACAAACATACGCACACACCGCCCACTGAGATCCAGAACAGTAAAACATGGATTGGGGCCAGATCTAAAAAAGTCCGACACAATGGCAAAAAAAACGTCACGTAGTTTGCTAGCTTGCGCATTAAGAACCTTTTTTTTTTTAGCCGTTATTCAAATTCTTGAAGTATCTTTTTCCTTGACGACTAGACATAATGATGTATATAATTATTTACCGGCTACTTGTCATTTGTCACGTGTCATTTTGCTACATGTCATCAGCTCAGTCGAGGCCGTAAATAGCAATGCAACCCTTGCGTGCCTTGCAATATCAGCTGTATTCATCTGGAATACGACTTCCACGCGTATGCTGTAAATTCGAAACGAAATAACACATCGACTATTATAGCAGCCGAAACATAACTTAACTCAAAAGTTAAGTTTTTCTTTTACAGTCCGAAACTTTGTCAACTTTCGAGCGATTTCCGTCGTTTCTGGTGCGGCGGCGGGGCTGGCCGCCTCAGACCGGGCCCTGGTGTCACTGCACGCCGCAGCGCCGCCGGGCCACCCACCGTCCGGGCTGACGGACAACGCCAGCACCTCCTTGCAGTGTCCCTGCAGTGTCTGGATGCGCTGGTGGTTGTCGGCGTCCCACTGCTTGACGGTGCCGTCCTTGCCGCACGTGAAGAAGTGGTGGGTGCGCGGAACGAACCGCAGTCCCGTCACGCTGTCGTCGTGGGCGAACAGCGATCTGCCGCACAGACACACAGTGAGTGAGTGACATAGCACACCGCTGGTGATGTGCGGCCCGCATACAGGCACACACAGAGAGACGGCAGTCCGGCCAGCCATCGCCACACACGACATACAGAAGCTTTGACATACAGGCGCACACAGAGAGACGGCAGTCCGGCCAGCCATCGCCACACACGACATACAGATTTGTGTCACGTCACCAGAACCATATCTTCTATCGACGGAATAGACAGGAGAGCATCTGATACCGCCAGGGTAGCTGAATTGAACATACCAGCTGACAGCGCGGCCTTAACACTAACTAACTGACCGTCTCAGTGGCCGATAGGTCCACATTCTGATATACTGTACACTTAATTGTGTAACACAGCCAACTAAAACGTGTGGCGCGTCGCGATCACTCGTGTCACGCCGTACCGACTCGTGTCACGCCGTACCGACTCGTGTCACGCCGTACCGACTCGTGTCACGCCGTACCGACTCGTGTCACGCCGTACCGACTCGTGTCACGCCGTACCGACTCGTGTCACGCCGTACCGACTCGTGTCACGCCGTACCGACTCGTGTCACGCCGTACCGACTCGTGTCACGCCGTACCGACTCGTGTCACGCCGTACCGACTCGTGTCACGCCGTACCGACTCGTGTCACGCCGTACCGACTCGTGTCACGCCCTACCGACTCGTGTCACGCCCTACCGACTCGTGTCACGCCGTACCGACTCGTGTCACGCCGTACCGACTCGTCACGCCGTACCGACTCGTCACGCCGTACCGACTCGTCACGCCGTACCGACTCGTGTCACGCCGTACCGACTCGTCACGCTGTACCGACTTGTCACGCCGTACCGACTCGTCACGCCGTACCGACTCGTGTCACGCCGTACCAACTCATGCCATGCTGTTCCGACTCGTGTCATGATGTACCGACTCGTGTCATGTTGTACCGACTCGTGTCACGCAGTGCCGATCCGCGCGACCCTTACTTGTGACAGTCGCCGAAGTCGAGTCCCCAGATCTTGACGTTGCGGTCGCCGCTGCCGGTGGCGATGAGAGTCGAGTCGTGACTGATGTCCATGCAGAGCACCGGCAGACGGTGTCCGTACAGAGACAGGAACAGCTGGCGGACACCGGACCCCACGTGTGTTACAGAGCACCGGCAGACGGTGTCCGTACAGAGACAGGAACAGCTGGCGGACACCGGACCCCACGTGTGTTACAGAGCACCGGCAGACGGTGTCCGTACAGAGACAGGAACAGCTGGCGGACACCGGACCCCACGTGTGTTACAGAGCACCGGCAGACGGTGTCCGTACATATACAGAAACAGCTGGCGGACACCGGACCCACGTGTGTTACAGAGCACCGGCAGACGGTGTCCGTACAGAGACAGGAACAGCTGGCGGACACCGCACCCCACGTGTGTTACAGAGCACCGGCAGACGGTGTCCGTACAGAGACAGGAACAGCTGGCGGACACCGGACCCCACGTGTGTTACAGAGCACCGGCAGACGGTGTCCGTACAGAGACAGGAACAGCTGGCGGACACCGGACCCCACGTGTGTTACAGAGCACCGGCAGACGGTGTCCGTACAGAGACAGGAACAGCTGGCGGACACCGGACCCCACGTGTGTTACAGAGCACCGGCAGACGGTGTCCGTACAGAGAAAGGAACAGCTGGCGGACACCGGACCCCACGTGTGTTACAGAGCACCGGCAGACGGTGTCCGTACAGAGACAGGAACAGCTGGCGGACACCGGACCCCACGTGTGTTACAGAGCACCGGCAGACGGTGTCCGTACAGAGACAGGAACAGCTGGCAGACACCGCACTCCACGTGTGTTACACCCCGTGCCAGCACCGGACCACGTGTGTTATACCCTGTCCCCAGGAACTGACGTCGCATACGCGCGGCACACATCCATCAACCGCGCTGTCGCATCCCCCCACACGAATATGCACACAGACGGCAGACGCAACAGGCGTCCCCGAGCTCGGCTGCCTGGCTGTGGGCGTCACCTTCATGGTGTCGGTGAAGAAGATCTGGACGGTGGAGTCGAGCAGCGCCACGGCCACCAGCCGGCCATCCGGAGAGAAGCGCACGCTCAGACAGTCGTCAGAGAGCGCGTGCGTGGCCGTGTGCAGGAACGAGAGACGCCGCCGGTCCAGCTCGGTCGGCACCAACTCAAACTGCCAGAACTTCACCTGCACATCGGGCATCAGGCTAAAGTCAGACAGTACATCAGAGTGCAGAACTTCACCTGCACATCGGGCACCAGGCAGTGTGGGTGTACCTACACTGTACAGACCAATCTGCTAGAACGTCTCCTGCAGCAACTGCTGGACCTGGACCGAGTAACAAACGGCCATTACACCGACTGCTGGTATACCGACCATTACACCGACTGCTGGTATACCGACCATTACACCGACTGCTGGTATACCGACCATAACACCGACTGCTGGTATACCGACCATTACACCGACTGCTGGTATACCGACCATTACACCGACTGCTGGTATACCGACCATTACACCGACTGCTGGTATACCGACCATAACACCGACTGCTGGTATACCGACCATTACACCGACTGCTGGTATACCGACCATTACACCGACTGCTGGTATACCGACCATTACACCGACTGCTGGTATACCGACCATTACACCGACTGCTGGTATACCGACCATTACACCGACTGCTGGTATACCGACCATTACACCGACTGCTGGTATACCGACTGCTGGTATACCGACTGCTGGTAAACCGACTGCTGGTATACCGACCATTACACCGACTGCTGGCATACCGACCATTACACCGACTGCTGGTATATCGACTGCTGGTATACCGACCATTACACCGACTGCTGGTATACCGACCATTACACCGACTGCCGGTATACCGACCCTTACACAGACTGCTGGTATACCGACCATTACACCGACTGCTGGTATACCGACCATTACACCGACTGCTGGTATACCGACCATTACACCGACTGCTGGTATACCGGTCATTACACCGACTACTGGTATACCGACCATTACACTGACTGCTGGTATACCGACCATTACACCGACTGCTGGTATACCGACCATTACACCGACTGCTGGTATACCGACCATTACACCGACTGCTGGTATACAGACTGCTGGTATACCGACCATTACACCGACTGCTGGTATACCGACCATTACACCGACTGCTGGTATACCGACTGCTGGTATACCGACCATTACACCGACTGCTGGTATACCGACCATTACACCGACCGCTGGTATACCGACTGCTGGTATACCGACCATTACACCGACTGCTGGTATACCGACCATTACACCGACTGCTGATATACCGACCATTACACCGACTGCTGGTATACCGACTGCTGGTATACCGACCATTACACCGACTGCTGGTATACCGACCATTACACCGACCGCTGGTATACCGACTGCTGGTATACCGACCATTACACCGACTGCTGGTATACCGACCATTACACCGACTGCTGGTATACCGACCATTACACCGACTGCTGGTATACCGACCATTACACCGACTGCTGGTATACCGACTGCTGGTATACCGACCATTACACCGACTGCTGGTATACCGACCATTACACCGACTGCTGGTATACCGACCATTACACCGACTGCTGGTATACCGACCATTACACCGACTGCTGGTATACCGACCATTACACCGACTGCTAGTATATCGACCATTACACCGACTGCTGGTATACCGACCATTACACCGACTGCTGGTATACCGGCCATTACACCGACTGCTGGTATACCGACCATTACACCGACTGCTGGTATACCGACCATTACACCGACTGCTGGTATACCGACCATTACACCGACTGCTGGTATACCGACCATTACACCGACTGCTGGTATACCGACCATTACACCGACTGCTGGTATACCGACCATTACACCGACTGCTGGTATACCGACCATTACACCGATGCTGGTATACCGACCATTACACCGACTGCTGGTATACCGACCATTACACCGACTGCTGGTATACCGACCATTACACCGACTGCTGGTATACCGACCATTACACCGACTGCTGGTATACCGACCATTACACCGACTGCTGGTATACCGACCATTACACCGACTGCTGGTATACCGACCATTACACCGACTGCTGGTATACCGACCATTGCACCGACTGCTGGTATATCGACTGCTGGTATACCGGCCATTACACAGACTGCTGGTATACCGACCATTACACCGACTGCTGGTATACCGACCATTACACCGACTGATGGTATACGGACCATTACACCGACTGCTGGTATACCGACCATTACACCGACTGCTGGTATACCGACCATTACACCGACTGCTGGTATACCGACCATTACACCGACTGCTGGTATACCGACCATTACACCGGCTGCTGGTATACCGACCATTACACCGACTGCTGGTATACCGACCATTACACCGACTGCTGGTATACCGGCCATTACACCGACTGCTGGTATACCAACCATTACACAGACTGCTGGTATACCGGCCATTACACCGACTGCTGGTATACCGACCATTACACCGGCTGCTGGTATACCGACTGCTGGTATACCGACCATTACACCGACTGCTGGTATACCGACCATTACACCGACTGCTGGTATACCGACCATTACACCGACTGCTGGTATACCGACCATTACACCGACTGCTGGTATACCGACTGCTGGTATACCGACCATTACACCGACTGCTGGTATACCGACCATTACACCGACTGCTGGTATATCGACTGCTGGTATACCGGCCATTACACCGACTGCTGGTATACCGACCATTACACCGACTGCTGATATACCGACCATTACACCGACTGCTGGTATACCGACCATTACACCGACTGCTGGTATACCGACCATTACACCGACTGCTGGTATACCGACTGCTGGTATACCGACCATTACACCGACTGCTGGTATACCGACCATTACACCGACTGCTGGTATACCGATCATTACACCGACTGCTGGTATACCGACCATTACACCGACTGCTGGTATACCGACTGCTGGTATACCGACCATTACACCGACTGCTGGTATACCGACTGCTGGTATACCGACCATTACACCGACTGCTGGTATACCGACTGCTGGTATACCGACCATTACACCGACTGCTGGTATACCGACCATTACACCGACTGCTGGTATACCGGCCATTACACCGACTGCTGGTATACCGACCATTACACCGACTGCTGGTATACCGACCATTACACCGACTGCTGGTATACCGACCATTACACCGACTGCTGGTATACCGACCATTACACCGACTGCTGGTATACCGACCATTACACCGACTGCTGGTATACCGACCATTACACCGACTGCTGGTATACCGACCATTACACCGACTGCTGGTATACCGACCATTACACCGACCATTACACCGACTGCTGGTATACCGATTCATTCGACACCTCACTCCAGCGTACCACACGGTGTCAGAAAACCCGAGTCAGCCGTCAGTTAGACATGTCCTGTGCCCTCCCCCTGACCAGTGTGTTCTGTTCTGTGCCCTCCCCCTGACCAGTGTGTTCTGTTCTGTGCCCTCCCTCTGACCAGTGTGTTCTGTTCTGTGCCCTCCCTCTGACCAGTGTGTTCTGTTCTGTGCCCTCCCCCTGACCAGTGTGTTATGTTCTTTGCCCTCCCTCTGACCAGTATGTTCTGTTCTGTGCCCTCCCTCTGACCAGTGTGTTCTGTTCTGTGCCCTCCCTCTGACCAGTGTGTTCTGTTCTGTGCCCTCCCCCTGACCAGTATGTTCTGTTCTGTGCCCTCCCTCTGACCAGTGTGTTCTGTTCTGTGCCCTCCCCCTGACCAGTATGTTCTGTTCTGTGCCCTCCCTCTGACCAGTGTGTTCTGTCCTGTGCCCTCCCCCTGACCAGTGTGTTCTGTTCTGTGCCCTCCCTCTGACCAGTGTGTTCTGTTCTGTGCCCTCCCTCTGACCAGTGTGTTCTGTTCTGTGCCCTCCCCTGACCAGTGTGTTATGTTCTGTGCCCTCCCTCTGACCAGTGTGTTCTGTTCTGTGCCCTCCCCCTGACCAGTGTGTTATGTTCTGTGCCCTCCCTCTGACCAGTGTGTTCTGTTCTGTGCCCTCCCTCTGACCAGTATGTTCTGTTCTGTGCCCTCCCCCTGACCAGTGTGTTCTGTTATGTGCCCTCCCCCTGACCAGTGTGTTCTGTTCTGTGCCCTCCCTCTGACCAGTGTGTTCTGTTCTGTGCCCTCCCTCTGACCAGTGTGCTCTGTTCTGTACCCCACCCCTGACCAGTGTGTTCTGTTCTGTGCCCTCCCCCTGACCTGTGTGCTCTGTGCTGTGCCCTACCTCTAACCAGTGTGTTCTGTTCTGTGCCCTCCCCCTGACCAGTGTGTTCTGTTCTGTGCCCTCCCTCTGACCAGTGTGTTCTGTTATGTGCCCTTCCTCTGACCAGTGTGCTCTGTTCTGTGCCCTCCCTCTGACCAGTGTGTTCTGTTCTGTGCCCTCCCTCTGACCAGTGTGTTCTGTTATGTGCCCTCCCCCTGACCTGTGTGCTCTGTTCTGTGCCCCACCCCTGACCAGTGTGTTCTGTTCTGTGCCCCACCCCTGACCAGTGTGTTCTGTTCTGTGCCCTCCCTCTGACCAGTGTGTTCTGTTCTGTGACCTGTCCCTGACCTGTTTGTCGGCGGAAGCGGTGGCGAAGCCGCGCCGATCGGGTGTCAGCGCCAAGGCCCACAGCTCGGCCTCGTGGGCGGCCACGTTCTCCAGCAGTTGTCCGGAGGCCAGCTCCAGCAGCTGCAGCCGACCCGTCTTGCAGCCGACTAGCACGTGCCGGTCACCGGGCACGAACAGCGCCGCCAGCGCCGGCTCGCAACTCAGCGTACGGATACACTGGTGCGTCGACCTGGCGCACACACAACAGACGGTCACATCAGTGCCGATACACTGCTGTACATAACATAAGGTCACATCAGTGCCGATACACTGCTGTAAACAACATAAGGTCACATCAGTGCCGATACACTGCTGTACACAACAGACGGTCACGTCAGTGCCGATACACTGCTGTACACAACATAAGGTCACATCAGTGTCGATACACTGCTGTAAACAACATAAGGTCACATCAGTGCCGATACATTGTTGTACACAACATAAGGTCACATCAGTGCCGATACACTGCTGTACACAACATAAGGTCACATCAGTGTCGATACACTGCTGTACACAACATAAGGTCACATCAGTGCCGATACACTGCTGTACACAACATAAGGTCACATCAGTGTCGATACACTGCTGTACACAACATAAGGTCACATCAGTGCCGATACACTGCTGTACATAACATAAGGTCACATCAGTGCCGATACACTGCTGTACACAACAGACGGTCACATCAGTGCCGATACACTGTTGTACACAACATAAGGTCACATCAGTGCCGATACACTGATGTACACAACATAAGGTCACATCAGTGCCGATACACTGCTGTAAACAACATAAGGTCACATCAGTGCCGATACACTGCTGTACATAACATAAGGTCACATCAGTGCCGATACACTGCTGTACACAACATAAGGTCACATCAGTGCCGATACACTGCTGTACATAACATAAGGTCACATCAGTGCCGATACACTGCTGTAAACAACATAAGGTCACATCAGTGCCGATACACTGCTGTACATAACATAAGGTCACATCAGTGCCGATACACTGCTGTACACAACATAAGGTCACATCAGTGTCGATACACTGCTGTACACAACATAAGGTCACATCAGTGTCGATACACTGCTGTGCACAACAGACGGTCACATCAGTGTCGATACACTGCTGTACACAACATACGGTCGCATCAGTGTCGATGTGATCCAAGCAGTGTGTTGTGGCCAACAACAGACGGTCACATCAGTGCCGATACACTGCTGTAAACAACAGACGGTCACATCAGTGTCGATACACTGCTGTACACAACATAAGGTCACATCAGTGCCGATACACTGCTGTACACAACATAAGGTCACATCAGTGCCGATACACTGCTGTACACAACATAAGGTCACATCAGTGTCGATACACTGCTGTAAACAACATAAGGTCACATCAGTGCCGATACACTGCTGTACACAACAGACGGCCACATCAGTGTCGATACACTGATGTACACAACATAAGGTCACATCAGTGCCGATACACTGCTGTACACAACATAAGGTCACATCAGTGCCGATACACTGCTGTACACAACATAAGGTCACATCAGTGCCGATACACTGCTGTACACAACAGACGGTCACATCAGTGTCGATACACTGCTGTACACAACATAAGGTCACATCAGTGTCGATAAACTGTTGTACACAACATAAGGTCACATCAGTGTCGATACACTGCTGTACACAACATACGGTCACATCAGTGCCGATACACTGCTGTACACAACATAAGGTCACATCAGTGCCGATACACTGCTGTACACAACATAAGGTCACATCAGTGCCGATACACTGCTGTACACAACAGACGGTCACATCAGTGTCGATACACTGCTGTACACAACATAAGGTCACATCAGTGTCGATAAACTGTTGTACACAACATAAGGTCACATCAGTGTCGATACACTGATGTACACAACATACGGTCACATCAGTGCCGATACACTGCTGTACACAACATAAGGTCACATCAGTGCCGATACACTGCTGTACACAACAGACGGTCACATCAGTGTCGATACACTGATGTACACAACATAAGGTCACATCAGTGCCGATACACTGCTGTACACAACATAAGGTCACATCAGTGCCGATACACTGCTGTACACAACAGACGGTCACACCAGTGCCGATACACTGCTGTACATAACATAAGGTCACATCAGTGCCGATACACTGCTGTACACAACAGACGGTCACATCAGTGCCGATACACTGCTGTACACAACATAACGTCACATCAGTGCCGATACACTGCTGTACACAACAGACGATCACATCAGTGTCGATACACTGCTGTACACAACATACGGTCACATCAGTGCCGATACACTGCTGTACACAACATAAGGTCACATCAGTGCCGATACACTGCTGTACACAACAGACGATCACATCAGTGCCGATACACTGATGTACACAACAGACGGTCACATCAGTGCCGATACACTGCTGTACACAACATAAGGTCACATCAGTGTCGATACACTGCTGTACACAACATAAGGTCACATCAGTGCCGATACACTGCTGTACACAACATAAGGTCACATCAGTGTCGATACACTGCTGTACACAACATAAGGTCACATCAGTGTCGATACACTGCTGTACACAACATAAGGTCACATCAGTGTCGATACACTGCTGTACACAACATAAGGTCACATCAGTGTCGATACACTGCTGTACATAACATAAGGTCACATCAGTGCCGATACACTGCTGTACACAACAGACGGTCACATCAGTGTCGATACACTGCTGTACACAACATAAGGTCACATCAGTGTCGATACACTGCTGTACATAACATAAGGTCACATCAGTGCCGATACACTGCTGTACACAACATAAGGTCACATCAGTGCCGATACACTGCTGTACACAACATAAGGTCACATCAGTGCCGATACACTGCTGTACACAACAGACGGTCACACCAGTGCCGATACACTGCTGTACATAACATAAGGTCACATCAGTGCCGATACACTGCTGTACACAACATAAGGTCACATCAGTGCCGATACACTGCTGTAAACAACATAAGGTCACATCAGTGTCGATACACTGCTGTACACAACATAAGGTCACATCAGTGTCGATACACTGCTGTACACAACATAACGTCAAATCAGTGCCGATACACTGCTGTACACAACATACGGTCACATCAGTGCCGATACACTGCTGTACACAACAGACGGTCACATCAGTGCCGATACACTGCTGTACACAACATACGGTCACATCAGTGCCGATACACTGCTGTACACAACATAAGGTCACATCAGTGTCGATACACTGCTGTACACAACATAAGGTCACATCAGTGCCGATACACTGCTGTACACAACATAAGGTCACATCAGTGCCGATACACTGCTGTACACAACATAACGTCAAATCAGTGCCGATACACTGCTGTACACAAGATAAGGTCACATCAGTGTCGATACACTGCTGTACACAACATACGGTCACATCAGTGCCGATACACTGCTGTACACAACATAAGGTCACATCAGTGTCGATACACTGCTGTACACAACATACGGTCACATCAGTGCCGATACACTGCTGTACACAACATAAGGTCACATCAGTGTCGATACACTGCTGTACACAACATACGGTCACATCAGTGCCGATACACTGCTGTACACAACATAAGGTCACATCAGTGTCGATACACTGCTGTACACAACATAAGGTCACATCAGTGCCGATACACTGCTGTACACAACATAACGTCAAATCAGTGCCGATACACTGCTGTACACAACATACGGTCACATCAGTGCCGATACACTGCTGTACACAACATAAGGTCACATCAGTGTCGATACACTGCTGTACACAATATAAGGTCACATCAGTGCCGATACATTGCTGTGCACAACATAAGGTCACATCAGTGCCGATCACAACAGACGGTCACATCAGTGCTGATACACTGCTGTACACAACATAAGGTCACATCAGTGCCGATACATTGCTGTGTACAACATAAGGTCACATCAGTGCCGATACACTGCTGTAAACAACATACGGTCACATCAGTGCCGATACATTGCTGTGTACAACATAAGGTCACATCAGTGTCGATACACTGCTGTACATAACATAAGGTCACATCAGTGTCGATACACTGCTGTACACAACATAAGGTCACATCAGTGCCGATACACTGCTGTACATAACATGTGTTCACAGTGCCGACCATGGTCACACCAGTGCCGATACACTGCTGTACATAACATAAGGTCACATCAGTGCCGATACACTGCTGTACACAACATAAGGTCACATCAGTGTCGATACACTGCTGTACACAACATAAGGTCACATCAGTGCCGATACACTGCTGTACACAACATAAGGTCACATCAGTGCCGATACACTGCTGTACACAACATAAGGTCACATCAGTGCCGATACACTGTTGTACACAGCAGACGGTCACATCAGTGCCGATACACTGCTGTACACAACATAAGGTCACATCAGTGCCGATACACTGCTGTACACAAGATAAGGTCACATCAGTGTCGATACACTGCTGTACACAACATAAGGTCACATCAGTGCCGATACACTGTTGTACACAGCAGACGGTCACATCAGTGCCGATACACTGCTGTACACAACATAAGGTCACATCAGTGCCGATACACTGCTGTACACAAGATAAGGTCACATCAGTGCCGATACACTGCTGTACACAACAGACGATCACATCAGTGTCGATACACTGCTGTACACAACATAAGGTCACATCAGTGCCGATCACAACAGACGGTCACATCAGTGCCGATACACTGCTGTACACAAGATAAGGTCACATCAGTGTCGATACATTGCTGTACACAACAGACGGTCACATCAGTGCCGATACACTGCTGTACACAACATAAGGTCACATCAGTGTCGATACACTGCTGTACACAACATAAGGTCACATCAGTGCCGATACACTGCTGTACATAACATAAGGTCACATCAGTGTCGATACACTGCTGTAAACAACATAACGTCAATCAGTGTCGATAAACTGTTGTACACAACATAAGGTCACATCAGTGTCGATACACTGCTGTACACAACATAAGGTCACATCAGTGCCGATACACTGCTGTACACAACATAAGGGCACACCAGTGTCGATACACTGCTGTACACAACATAAGGTCACATCAGTGCCGATACACTGATGTACACAACATAAGGTCACATCAGTGTCGATACACTGCTGTACACAACATAAGGTCACATCAGTGCCGATACACTGATGTACACAACATAACGTCACATCAGTGCCGATACACTGATGTACACAACATACGGTCACATCAGTGTCGATACACTGTTGTACACCCACCTGTTCCAGACTTTGAGCTGCTCGGAGGAGGCGGAGAGTAGCGCCGTGCCGTCCGATGAGAAGTCGAGCGCGCGCACGTCGGACCGGTGTCCGGCCAGCTGGACGTGGGAGGCGAGCTGGGGCGCGGCGCCGTCCACCCGCGGGTCCACCGTCAGGCCGTACACCGCCAGCGAGTTGTTGGCCAACAGTACCGTCAGCTGAAACAGACGGGCAGCCCACCGTGACACACCTGGCACACGAGAAGCCGCCAGCACACAACGCGCGAGACAGCTCACACGCACACACGGCGAACAGGCCGGCTCTGAAACAGGCCACAATCGGCAGGGCCAGGGTCCAGTTAGTCTGATTATATCAGTGACCAGTGATGGCCTACGTTACGCTACGGTATGTTTTTGGTAAAACGTAGCTCAAGAAATCGTTCCGTAGCGTAATTGAAGTATTTCGCAGCGTACTAGCGACAAATATTAAAATAACGTAACTGCTACGCAAGGTATTTCGTAGCATTACATCAGGGGGCGGCGTCACAGCGGGGGAGGGGCAGGGGGCGGGCAAATATTGCGCCCCCGGACTTAAGGAGGCCCCATAAAAACAAAGGGAGACCCCTCGCAAATATACATAAATACTGAGCAGTTCCTAAATACATAGTCAATTTGAATGAGTTTCAAGTCGCTCCTTGAAATAACAACCGGGAGATGTTCGAGGAGGCACTAAACAAAATAAACGTGACAAATTCCAAGGAGGCCCTTAACCCGCGCCGTGCCGGGGGGGGGGGGGGGGTGTTTAGACACCCCCTCCAGTTTTTCTAGGATATCGGAAAAACGGCGGCGCGCAGCGCCGCCGTTTTGGGCACAGCTGTTCGGGCATCAAATGCCCACATTATGTTTACAAAAAATCGGGTCACCTCAGTTCAGCTCACCAGACCAGGTCACGTGACCCCACCTAAAAAAGCTTGTGGTCGTAATACCAGTGTCAGAAAGGTGGTTCCAAGATCTAAGTTCGCGGAACAAATTTTTCGCCAGCAGCGGAACAAATTTTGTAATGCGTATACCAGTAATTTTGACGTAATTTTTGATACGCCTTTCTACACAACCTATTTTCATATATGCCAATATGTGCATATATTATGTGAAAAGTTGATGAATCGTCAGTCGTATTTCCTGCACAGATATGGTCTTGGCGTCAGTCTGGGACCGAGACTCCCGGATCGTATGTTAACCCGCGCGGCGTTAGGTGGTGGTGGTGGTGGTGGTGGTGGTGGTGGTGGTGGTGGTGGTGGTGGTGGTGGTGGTGGTGGTGGTGGTGGTGGTGGTGGTGGTGGTGGTGGGGGGGGGGGGGAGGGGTAAATTTCCCACCCCTCCCGGATTTTCTCAATTACTTGAAAACTATGAAATATATCACACTGAAACGTACGGTACCTTATGGTGCATCAATTCTACGTCTTCTGCCAAAATTTGGTTGAAATTCGTGAAAATTTTGGGAGATAATGACGTTTTAGTGACGTCATGTCATGCCATTTTTGGTGAAAAAAACGTTAAATGTTTGACAAATCGTAAAAAAATAGCGCGTTGATGCATATCGCAAATAAAAGGCGCCAAAAGAAAGGAAATAATATTGTCTGTAAAATGGCTATCTCGGATTTTCACAATTTTTGGATTTTTATCCCCAAAAATGCAAAAAAAAGAAGATTTTATGGAACAATTTCCACAAGTTTTTTTGTTTAAGATTTGCAAAAACCGGAAGATATATTAGAGAACCGAGTATGAACGATGCTGAAACCAAATTTCAAAGCAATATCTTTATTTTTGACTGACTTATAGCTCTCGAAGTATAAGTAACTCATGAAGTCATTTTTTGTTGTTGCGTTTTTTGGCTTTTACTGACCAGATACAGACAAATAAATGCTACCACTGTATTTCTAAGACAAAAATAGTCTAGAGACATGCAATGTTTATTTATATTAATCAATTTCAAATATTGTCCTTATTGTGACCTGACCTTGACCTGAGGACCATTATATGGGGTCAGGCTGTGAAAATGGCTGCTTCTATCGAATTCTACGTGTAAAATAACCCATACAACATGTGTCGCATGGCTTTCGTAGACCTGTGACCTTTTGTGAACTGACCTTGACTTACAATTTCACTTTTACTTATGCAGGAGATGCATTATACATTTGGGAGCACTTTGTGAGATAATAGTTGCAATATAAGGCTTTGGATGGAAAGTATAGCCCAAAAACACAAATACTTACATTTTGACACTTGACCTGACCGTGACCTGACATGTGACATTATTTTAAGAATTTCGGGTATGCGTTAGATTCTTCTCAGTGAGAACTTTCGATCGCTGCCTTGCGCGTCTCGCTGCAGTTATTGGTTCGGAAGATACTAGGGAGGGGGTTAAATTTACCCCCCGCACCGGGCGTTCGGATGGAGACCCCAGCGCCGCGCGGGTTAAAGGGATATTGCCACCTCCGGAGGATTTCCAAAAAGCAACTTAAATGAATGGTGGGGATCAACAATCATGTATGCTCAAGCTCAAACTTGCTCCTGCAGCACCTAAAGCAGTGTATCGGCAAAGCATTTTGTATTTATTTCAGACTCCAAAACGTTGGTGCCAGCTGTGCTCAGTACTAGATTCATGATGGCCGCTCTCATCCAGTTTGGCTGTGGAATTGGCGCCCGCCCAAAGCCGAAGCGTCCGAATTCGCCGAGACTTGACCTTGAAAAGTCTGTCTGTGTTATAAGGTATAGGTCACAAATCTCCTATGGTCTCAAAGTCGAGCCATAGCAATTCTTGCTGTTGTATTATGAAAGAGGCTAAGGTTGTTGAAAATATAATTAACTGCATACGCTTTTTAATTTTAAAGTTCACCGACGGAATGGCGATGTTGAGTTTGCAACATTCAAAAGAAAATAATAGTCCGCAAAGAAGTGATTCTAAATAGTGATGAGGCGACTCCAATTTTAGTAATGTGTGCCAAGCATGAGAGGTGCAAATGTATTTTTCGATCTAATGGGGGGGGGGAGTTTCGGGACATAATGACGATAGAAAAGTGAAACCGACACCACTGTGTTTGTCTCGTCGAGGCACGTCTTCCCATATGCAACATGACCTACTTGGGTCACCACTTGACCTTGACCTGAGGTCAAATTTAAGTTGACCTAACCTGGTAAACACTAATATGAGTCGAAGCGCCTTGACGAGACAAACACGATGGTATCAACATTATTGCCTTGTCGTTATTAGGTAAAAAGTTATTCGTGAAAAAAACTGTTTTGTAAAAAATAGCCTTTTTGACATTTGATGAGCTCTGGAGACTCAACTATTGACCTGAGTTAAAATCTGAGGACACCTTACCGATTGCATTTTGCAAGAGCTTTCCATCGTTTTTTTTCTCGTTTGTTCTTAGCTATCATAGTTCCTGTGATATCTAGGGGTTTCTGGAGCGAAGTCCTAAAACTGGGAAATTTGACCTTTGATGACCTCAGGCT
>JAXIVJ010005631.1:52500-72526 GCA_036785665.1 Chirona hameri
CGGCTCCAGCAGCGGCTCCAGCAGCGGCTCCAGCAGCGGCTCCAGCGCCGGCCCCAGCGCCGGCCCCAGCGGCGACCCCAGCGTCAGCCTCTCCGTAAACCCTTAACTCCCCCTAACAATACCGGCATAATTTCGGCGTTCTGCGGTTCCAAGAATTATAACAATCAAGCAAGTAATTATCAATATGAATTGCATGGAAAATAAAGTATTTTTGAGTGCAACTAAAAGCAGTTGTTCATTTAGCATTACCATGTTATTAATTCGTTCCCATATTTTTGCTAAATATTATTGCATATTTTGCATATTTTGCATATTTTTGTATATTTTTGCATATTTTTGCATATTTTTGCCACACAATATTCCGAGAAAGCCCCTAGGAAGGCGGTCGAGAAGATTTTTGACGAGGCCCCCACGAAAATAGCCGGGAAGTCCTTTCTCAAAGCCTTCGGTTTGCCCCTCCCCGAAACAAATCTATGGCGCTGCCCTGCTGAGCATATGTTGTTGATGGTAATGGGTATCTCTTATTCTCATTGGTATCTTGTATAGCTGAGGGTAACCTTATTGTTAAATACGAACATCATATGGATCGGTGGTTAGATTACCGTTTCCCTGTAATTAAGGTGCCATATATTATTGGTTCAACTCGCCGTTGACTGGCGTCCCAGCCGAAGGTGACTGAGGGCAAATCCTCAGTTGAGACGTGGATACTGTTTGTCACAGACGTTTGTAAAATCCCAGCAATGTTTTGCAGCAAAAGCGGGGTGTTATTTTTGAGCGGTGTGGTATTCTTTGAGTTTGTATTTTTGTATACTTTGAGCCTATATTTTTACGTTTTTGTTTGCGTTTAACTTGGTTTTCATCTAACTCGTAGATTATGACGTCACTGAATTTGCAGTATCATAAAAGAAGTTATCGACATTTGTATCAGTTTGAAATACTTTTTTATCAATAAGTCCGAATCATTTGAGTGAATACATTTTCGACGTCAGGTTTCGCGCTAACCAGAGCTTGTTGCACAGGCCCTGACCCAACCATCAGACCTCGCAATTCCTGGTAACTGGCATAATTCAGAAGCGAAAGAATTGCGTACACGAACATACCTGGACATTTAGGACAAGGTCCGCCCGCCCTCTGACGTCACCTGACCTGTGCGTATGCGACGGTGCGACCGCTGCCACCAGCCGCAGGCCATCCTAGTCGGGGACAAATAGCGAGTGCCGAAGTGACTTGAACCCGGCCTGCCACACTGAGTGAGGTCTACCATCTAAAGCTAAGTGCTCTACCGTCTAAGCTACAGGGGCGAACAAGTTAATGCTGGTTAAACTCGAGAGCTTGATAGCTTTATTGGTTTCTGATCTATTGCTATTGCCAATGGTCGTTAGTTAGAAGAATGTCTACGCCAGTCAATGTCGGGTTAGGTACCATACACCAGCAACAATCAATAAAAGGTGTCTGGATATAGGTTAGCTATGACCTTTACACCACACATTTCACCAATGATGATGCTTTGTGACTGTGTTACGAATGTCTTCGCAAATGTCTGTCACGAATACAATACATGACGGCTGGTTGATAGGAAAGTTAGAAATGTGGATGAACAAAAAATCACCGTTACATACTGTTGATTTTCCTGGTAGCTTTTGTATCGTAGTACGATATATTCTAAGCTACCCTTCAGGGTTGTGCTCGACTCAAGAGTCGGTGAGTCAAATTTGACTCAACTCTGACTCAAATCAACTTGAGTCAGAATCGAGTCGCTTAAGAAAAATAGGGGCTCGCCTTGAGTCAGAGTTGAGTCGCTTAACAAAAATATGGGCTCAACTTGAGTCAGAGTCGAGTCGCTTAATAAAATAGTGGTTTGAGTTGAGTAAGAGTGAAGTCGCATGGATGTCGCTTGAGTGAAAGTTGAGTCGTCTGGATGCTGCTTGAGTCTGAGCTGAGTCCACTCATCCTCTTACGACTTTACAAGTTATATTGAAATAGCCTGTGCTCATGATAATTCAGAAAAGATCGAATATCAGAAATCGAGAGAAAAAAACTTATATTGCGCCTTACGGCTTCGTCAGAGTTCAGAGTTGCGGCTTCGTCAGGAACTCAGGACGAAGCCGCAAGGCGCAATATAAGTTCTTTTTTTCTTTATTTCTGATTTTCTATCTTTTCTGAATTATCATGAACACAGGCTATTTCAATATAACTTGTAAAGACATAATCACAATGATGCTCATTACAGCCATCCAATATATATGCTACAAAGACAATGATTTCACCCTCTTATGAGTCAAAGTCACATCTGATGCAAAAACAAATTGGGAGCAACTAAATAATACAGGGGTCCAAACAATGTTCTAGAGTGTAAGGGTGAGTTCAGGTGCTTTTCAAACCCACATAAATACATTTTGTGTTTAAAAAATATCTTAGAGTACTTAACTACATCACAAACTCTGCTGACTGCTCCTTATCTTAAGTGAAGCAATACAATATTGAATATGTACATATACATGATAACTGCAGTATTTATAACCAAATAATATCATAACATAACATTCTGGAATGTTTATACGAACCATGGACCATACCGCCATTTATGTCTGAAAATTTAAATAGAAAAGTTTGCATCACAAATTCACTTGATGTTGATAGGTACTTGAATAATGCTAATTCAACAACAGATCACAATTCGCTTTGTTTGCTAACGCCAAAATATTTGTCAGCACAGTGGCGGCGGACTGCGGCGTTGGACAGAGGACAATTCGACGGATCAAGGCCAAGTTGCGTTCCGGGGGAAGTCATCAAGATGACCCCAGGCCTGGGCGACCTCGGACTGTCCGGAGCCCTCAAAGTGGACGCCGCAGAAGATCATGGTCCTCGGGATGGTCGGTTCCGACGGCAAGAAGCGTCCTATCATCTTCGTGGACGCCAACGAGAAGATCAACAGGGAGGTGTACGAGCGTCTGTTGGAAACGGAGGTCATCCCCTGGATCAAGGACACCTACCCGGATGCAAACTGTGTTCCAGCAGGACGGGGCACCCGCACACAACGCCAACGCCATCGAGCAGAAGCTGGCGAACGAGCTCGGAGGAGAGCCACATTTCTGGCGCATGGAGATGTGGCCACCCCAGTCACCCGATCTGAACCCGCTCGACTACAGCATCTGGAGCGTTTTGCAGGAGGATGTTCAGGCGATATCCCATCCCAACCTGGAGTCTCCCAAGGCTCACATCGTGGAGGCCTGGGATGGGATGGAGGAGGCTTATATCGCCAACATCTGCCGCTCCTTCCGAGGCCGTGTGGAGGCCGTCATCGAGGCTAGCGGCGGCTACATCGAGACATAGACTTGAAATGTCCCTAAGTTCTTGTGTGTAACTGCATTGTGGATATAAATCCGAAAATATATGTGTTCTGTACATGTGTTTGTGAAAATGCTGGAAGCGGCCAGGACTTAATATGCACCCTGTACGCTCTTATTAGCAAATCTTGCAACATATCGTGATAGAAGTCAATGTCAATGCAGTAGCTACAAATCGCAGCGAAATCATGATTACAGGTGAAATTCTCAGTTATATCAACAAAATTGTTTCATCATGGGTGCGTTTGAAATGCGATACTCAGCACAATATTACATAGAACATTGAAGCCCTGGTAATAAACACCGCTAAACGCATGCGTAGTCTTTCGTACGAAGGCCTTCGTTCTAGCCCGGACAAGCTCGGACACGCTCGGAGCCCGGACACGCTCAGCGCTAGTTGCCGACTGAACCCGGCAGCCCGCCATCCGGTCAGACAGGTCACGTGACATGTCAGCCGGCCAGCCAATCAGAGAGTCGGTGCTGGTCGGCGCATCCCACCGCCCACAAGGCACTCCGCGCCCGGGAACGTTGGGCGACATGCGATACAAAAATGACGATTACTTCCAAAGGCGCAGGAAGGTGCAGCCAAATTAGCAGTGGTTATTCAAATTAGCATTAGCATATTACAATTATTAAAATTAGCTCCATGACGTAATTGACTCAAGTTATCACCCTTGTGTACTTGACCCCTCACGGTTCGAGCAGGGTGGCAGCAAAATCGAGCGCTGCCGGTAGGAGGTGCTAGATTTCTGTAGAAGGAGCAATTTATTGTCTAACATTATCTGTTACTAATCTTGCACCTCTACTGATCCGATCCCGACCCCTGGCATTCCTTCTGTGAATTAGTGGCATCGTTTCAGTTTACGATACGATTATGACGCTGTTACTTCGAAGTGTGGCGCAGAGGTGACGCCGGTTTGTTTGGTTCATTGTTCACTCGCTCTCTCTCGGTCCTGACCACGTACCTGAACTGCTGCTGCGTGCTCTACCGGAGAATACAACACTCGGATCAGTGAAGTATCTTTTGAAACGCTCTGCTGTTAAGTTCTCCACATGGTGTCAGAAGTGTCGGAAACATGAGCTCTGATTTTCGTCCACCTCTTGATATTCACTCTAAGGGCAATTTGGCTGACACATTTCGCCGCTGGGAGAAAAACTATGAAATATATGTAACTGCTGCTGGGTTACTGAACAAGCCAAAGGCCCAACGTAAAGCCATACTCCTGAATTTAGCAGAAGAGGAAGCTGTGGAGTTGCCAACAATTTTGTGTTTGCTGCAGATGAGGATGAAGATGATCCACAAGTCATCTTATCAAAGTTCAGAGAGTTCTCTATGCCAAAGAAAAATGAAGTATTTGAGCGACACAGGTTTTGGTCTGTGGATGTGATGTCTTTTGGCACTATTGACCTTGCTGTATCTGAACTCCGAACCAGGGCTAGAGGATGCAACTTCCAAGGCGAAGAGAACCTCATCCGTGACAAGATTGTTTTCTCAATCAAAGACCAGCGCATCAAGGAGAGGCTTTTAAGGGAAGCAGACCTGAGCCTGGACAAATGTCTTGACATCATCCGTGCTGCTGAAGAGTCTCGGGAGCAGGTTGTTAAGATGTAGGGAGCTACGCCTCAGGTAAACTATGTTCGTCCAGGTAAAGCAACTCAGCCTGTTCATCCAAGGCCAGCTTTTGCCACAACTACTCAACGTGTCTGTTTGTTTTGCTGCTCTCGACATGTGCTTAGAAGAGAGCTGTGCCCAGCATATGGCAAGGTGTGTATGGCATGTGGTCAAAGAAATCATTTCTCTAGAAGTGTCAAATGTACTGAAAAAGGCAGGAGAGTACACTGTGTGTCTGAAGAGTATGAACACATGGATGAGCATGGGCCTGATGCAGAGAGTCCTGTTTGGATTGGTGCTGTGACTGCCAATGATCAGATGTTGTTGACAGCCACACTGAACGTGGAGCAACAGCCAGTCAGATTTCAGTTGGACTCTGGGGCTGCTGTGAATCTTCTGCCACAGCGGTTCGTGTCTGAAGCAGAGATCCAGCCCACAACAACTACTCTGAAGATGTGGAATGGGTCGATCCACCAGCCAGTCGGGAGGTCTACCTGTAAAGTCACCAACCCAGCCACAGGTGAAGTGCAGAGTGTGGATTTTGTGATAGTCGATGATAGTCTGTCACCGCTGCTAGGTGTTCAGTCCATTCAATCATTGCACCTGATCACTGTCAACTCGCAAAACATTGTACGGTCGGTGAAGTCTGTGCCAGCTTCTGTTACTGAGCACAGTGAAGTGTTTGATAGAGAAGTGCCTGGTAAGCTGAAAAATGTTGTCCATTTATATGTTGATGACTCGGTGAAACCTCGAGCTGTGCCCGCCAGAAAGATTCCGTTGGCAGTGCAGGACAAGGTCAAGGCTGAACTGGATCGTCTGTGCCTTCTCGGTGTACTGGAACCGAGCCGAGAGCCGACCCACTGGGTGAGCCAGATGGCAGTGGCCATGAAGAAAACAGGCGAGTTAAGGATTTGCATAGATCCTCAGGCTCTGAACCAGGCTCTGGTTAGAGAGCGCTACATGTTACCCACATTTGAGGATGTTCTTCCTTCCCTGTCTGGTGCTCAAGTGTTCTCTAAACTGGATGTAGCTGATGCATTCTGGCATCTCCCACTGGATGAAGAGTCTTCTCGTTTGACTGCTATGAGCACGCCTTTCGGGCGGTATGTGTGGCGGAGACTTCCGTTTGGTCTCTCAGTCTCAAGTGAGCTGTTTCAGCGCAGCCTCCACCAAGCTCTGGATGGTCTTCCAGGTCTCATCTGTGTGGCTGATGACATTGTTGTGACTGGCGGTAACCGATCTGAGCCCGACATAAACCTGTCTGCTCTCCTGCAGCGTTGTGCAGATCAAGGTATCCGTCTGAACCTCCAAAAGTGTGAATTCTATGCAGACAGCTTCATCTTCCTAGGACACGTCATCTCTGCT
This sequence comes from Chirona hameri, assembly GCA_036785665.1. Lineage (NCBI taxonomy): Eukaryota > Metazoa > Arthropoda > Thecostraca > Balanomorpha > Balanidae > Chirona > Chirona hameri. The sequence continues at coordinate 58,825 of JAXIVJ010005631.1, forward strand.
AAAGGTGTGTGTGTTGACCCGGAGAAAAAGTCTGCTGTGATGAACATGCCGGCTCCACAGGATGTGCACGAGCTCCGCAGGTTCTGTGGTATGACTCAGTACCTCGCCAAGTTTCTGCCGCAGCTGTCTGAGGTGCAGGCGCCACTGCGGGAGCTAACTCAGAAGAACACGCAGTGGACATGGAGTTCCACGCATCAGGAGGCCTTTGAGAAGGTAAAAAGAGCTGTATGTGATGCTCCAGTGCTTGCTCATTACCAGCCCAGTCTGCCTCTCTCTGTACAGGTAGATGCTTCGCAGCATGCTCTGGGCGCTGCTCTGATGCAGGAGGGCAAACCTGTCGCCTATGCATCTCGCTCTCTCTCAGATGCTGAGAAAAGGTACGCTCAGGTGGAAAAGGAGTGTCTAGCAATGGTCTATGGGCTAGAGAGATTTGATCAGTTCACATTTGGTCGACCCGTGACTGTTGTAAGTGACCACAAGCCGCTTGAAGTTATTGTACGCAAGCCACTGTGTAACGCTCCAAAACGCTTGCAAGCGATGCTACTTCGGCTGCTAAGGTACGACTACAGTGTTGTGTACACCCCAGGTCCGCAGCTCCTGTTGGCAGACACTCTTTCCAGAGCTCCTGATCCACGTCAGCCTGCAGATGACTCGCGTTTTGTTACAGTGAACGCGCTACTACACCTGCCAATCTCAGACAGCAAACTGCAGGAGATCCGGGAGGCGACGGCTGCAGACCCAGACCTAGTGCCTGTATTGAGAGCCGTCAGAGAGGGATGGCCTGATAGGTCTGTTCTGGCAGCGTCAGTTGGTGAGATGAGCAGCCTCTACCATGTCCGTGACACCCTGTCTGTGGAGGATGGCATAATTCTGAAGGCTGAGAGGATTGTCATTCCCCGCGCCATGAGAAAGTCTGTAAAAGCGTCCCTACACGCTGGCCACCTTGGTTTTGACAGTATGATGCGCCGTGCTCGAGAACTCATCTACTGGCCAGGCCTGGCATCAGCAGAGGTCAAACAGCTGGTAGCCTCCTGCGACGTCTGTCTGAGGCATGTCAATCAGCCTCAGCGTGAGCCGCTGATGCAACACGACAAAGGCACTCGTCCATGACAAAAGGTCGGTGTCGATCTGTTTACAACTTCCGGTCGTACTTACCTCATCACGGTTGATTACTGGAGCAACTTCTTCGAAATTGATCTTCTAACGTCGTACACAACAACGAATGTCGTTCAAAAGTTAAAGGCACATTTCGCTCGTTACGGTGTCCCGGAACAGATCATGTCAGATAATGGACCACCGTTCTCATCTGAGCCGTTCCGTCAGTTCTGCAGATCGTGGGGAGTAGAGTGTGTCACGTCGTCCCCAGGATACAGCCAGAGCAACGGAATGGCGGAGAGCGCTGTAAAAGCGGCGAAGAGGATGCTACAGAAGACGGCCGAGACCGGCGAAGACGCGTACCTGGCGCTCCTCGAGATCAGGAATACTCCGCGGCAGGGAGTCGACGCCAGCCCAGCCCAGCTCCTCTTGGGTCGGCGGACGCGTTCCCTTCTACCCGCTCGACCTGAGTGTCTTCAGCCCGAGTGGTGTACTGACGAGCTCCACAGGCGTATCCAGCGAGAGCAGGGGAGGCAGAAGACATCGTATGACAAGCGTGCTCATGATCTTTCCGCTCTGCACCATGGCGACCGTGTCTTTTTCAGGCCAACAGGTGGCGCAGATCGTCGCCCGTGGCGTAAAAGCGTGGTGTTGGTTGACATAGTCCTCGGTCCTACATTGTTCGTGACGAGTATGGGAGTGAGTTGCGTCGGAACCGCCGTGACCTTCGTACTAACGATCTGACTGCACTGCCGGCAGGCCCGCGACCGACCGCGGCCCGCACGCCGGCCGCGTTCCCTGCCGGGGCTGCCGGACTGATGCAGCCGCCGCTGCATGTGGAGAGTAAGCAGCCGCACTACCACGTGCGTGCTTCACCTCCCAAGCAGCCGGGGCAGGAGCGCGCATCTCCTCCGCCTCCACGGCACCAGTCAGCACCTGGACGGCAGCTAGTCGGGCCACCCGCCGCGGACCGCTGTGTCCACAACTCGGACTCGACAGCTGAACCGCAGCCAGTCGGTCCACCCGCCGTGGACTGTTGCGGCAGTGGCGAGGACTCGCGTTCCCCTGTGCCTCCGCGCCGGTCAGCGCGAGTGTCTAAGCCGCCAGAGCGTCTGATTTATGTTTGAGTGTTAAGATACTATCCGAAGAAGGAGGGATGTGAATTAGTGGCATCGTTTCAGTTTACGATACGATTATGACGCTGTTACTTCGAAGTGTGGCGCAGAGGTGACGCCGGTTTGTTTGGTTCATTGTTCACTCGCTCTCTCGGTCCTGACCACGTACCTGAACTGCTGCTGCGTGCTCTACCGGAGAATACAACACTCGGATCAGTGAAGTATCTTTTGAAACGCTCTGCTGTTAAGTTCTCCACACCTTCCTTATCAGTTGTGAGAGGCTGCCCACAAGACGGGAGTAACTTGAGTCAATTGCGCAATCGGGCACAACACTGGTTTGCAGCGCGGGCATTAGTGGACATTTTAATATCGGCACTTGCAAAAATAAAGTATGAAAAAAATCCGGTCATTTTTGACACCTTCCATAAAATGGCTAATAAATAATGCAAAATGCTTTCTTGGAAAGGCTAACATGAATTTTCACATAGAGCATGACTTACTTCTTATGAACGAACACGTAATAACTCGTTCAGCATTGTAATTTGTATGCTATTTGTATTTACGTAAGTTCAGCAATGCTTGTGTAGCGAGCCACATTTTAAAATTATACCCCAAAAGAAACAATGCGGGGTGCAAATATAAGTAAAATAAGAAAAACTTTGCAAGAGCTATATATTTTCACAATTGAACATGGAAAGAACGGCGGCCGTGGGGACACCAAAAGCTTCCGACAGTGCAGACGCCGGCTGAGGCCACCCACGCATACGACAAACACCCTCGTCAAAAGCCGGACACCGGCGAGGTGTCGTTGTTAGGGGCACACCCGGCCCATGAAACGACGTTGTTATCCCGACCCAGCGACCCCATTAGACGTTGAGCGTCAGCCGGCCAGCCCCGTCACGTACGGCGCTCGGCAGAAGCCTCTACGCAGGATCTGACCTAAATACGTCAGCGAGCGCCGGCCAAAGGCCGCCGCAGGCGCCCACCGGGGCCGCTGCAGCCAGTTCCGGCGGCTGCAGCCGCCCTACGGCAGCCTCAGCTACGATGGATGGTCAGAAGGACCAATAAGGAGGCAGCAAGCAATGGCCAGGGGCGGCGGAGTCGGCTTCCGGCCGCCGCAGGTATCCACGGGCCGCTGCAGCTGGGTCAGGCTGGAGAGACGGGGGAGAGGGCAGAGAGGGTCGGGGAAGAGCAGGAACGGAGGCAGGCTGGGGTCGCGGCTCCTCGCCGCGAGCCTCAGTCTCAGAGGTGATGAGTCTCAAGAGTGGGGAGTGAGCAGTGACGGAGGACAGAGAGGAGTCGGGAGTGAGCAGTGACGGAGGACAGAGAGGAGTCGGGAGTGAGCAGTGACGGAGGACAGAGTGGAGTCGGGAGTGAGCAGTGACGGAGGACAGAGAGGAGTCGGGAGTGAGCAGTGACGGAGGACAGAGAGGAGTCGGGAGTGAGCAGTGACGGAGGACAGAGAGGAGTCGGGAGTGAGCAGTGACGGAGGACAGAGAGGAGTCGGGAGTGAGCAGTGACGGAGGGCAGAGGAGTCGGGAGTGAGCAGTGACGGAGGACAGAGGAGTCGGGAGTGAGCAGTGACGGAGGACAGAGAGGAGTCGGGAGTGAGCAGTGACGGAGGACAGAGAGGAGTCGGGAGTGAGCAGTGACGGAGGGCAGAGGAGTCGGGAGTGAGCAGTGACGGAGGGAGGCGAGGGAGATTCAGGGCTCCGGAGACGAGAGAGGAGTGACGGGGAGGCTAGCTGTGGCTCCTCCCCGCGAGGCGAGGAGTCACGGCTCTGAGTCCCAGAGGTGAAGTTGGTGACATAGACCGAATGGCTGGGACCAGGAAGATTTGTTGTTTGTTTACTTTCCTAAATGCGTACGGGTGACAAGAAGCCGTGTCAAGTACCATCACAAGTCAGGTTGGAGAGGCAGACTCAAGAAAGTAAGTCGGTGATGGCCTTCAAGATTTGCTGTTGTTTTTAGTTCTGTAAATTTCGTACTGGAAAAAGGAACCGCATATCACATCAAGTAAGGTCGGACGATCTGGACAATCCTTTATACTCTCCTTATATCCCAACCAGTTAATTTTTGTGTGTGTACATCTCAATGCCACCAAATTTAATTTGCAGTCTTTCGGCCGTTTTTTTTTTAAAACTCCCTGCCATTTGGTCATTTGTTTGGTCATATAGTCAAGGTATGATAATGTGTGTTGTGTGTCAGTGCCAGGGCGCAGCGAGCTCTAAATTATCATTAGCCCCGTTTACATAGCAGTTTCAAAACAGTGGAACATTGTGTACTAATAGTGGAGCATGAAGGTTTCTTTCACCATCACATGATCACGATTACGGCGCCAGTGCGTCAATTTACCGTCTGCTGTTATGTATCGCATTGGTCGTATGGTTATTGCAGCCTAGGTATTGCCTTTGTTGGTGTTGTTTCCGTGGTATTATACAGAATTCACGTCAGGTGCTGGTCGCGAAAATAAGTGCCCACTAATTTGGCTAAAATATGATCCTTCCACGTTTAGAGCTACATGACTACGGTATGGTGCACGACACAGCGGGCCATTTTTAGGCACCACAAACACTTTTTAGATGCCTGCGGCATGTACTATGCGGCATGCGAACATATGTGCGACAAAATACTAATGACAGCGCCGGTATATTGGTTGAACATTGTGTTATTGGTGGTGTTGTTGTATGGTACCGGTATGATACTTTCCGGAGATCTTGCTGCTCTAGTTCTTATTCGCGAAAAAGCAGCAACAGCCGTCGGAAAAAAAGCAAATCAGTTGCGCATATGGAAGCGTAGCAGTCTTTGCAAAAGCTGCTACGCTACCAAATGAAGGTCAAAATGTCGGAAGAAAAAATACTCCGCTCTGGATGTTTGGGCTGTTAACAGTACATATAAAGCACGATTTCGAATTAAAAGGAACCAAGCTCACTCTTACATCATGTTTGAGCAAATTCGATCAAATCTCAGTCTGGTCTAGTGGTGATATCCACTCAAACGAGCTTAATGGAAGATGTTCCACAATTAGTGGACAATGTTCCACTATTTTGAAAATGCTATGTAAACGGGGCTATTGATGGGTTACCTGAAATGTATACGGACATTTTTGTTATAGCTTAAAGGGAGTGTGCCTACTCACATCGCTTAGTTGGGGTTATTGGCACTGGTCTATAGAACACAATTTTCTGAATTGAACCATTACATCATTTCTCCAGATTCACCCTAGTTGCTGAGATATTCAAAGACTCCAGGAATTTGCTTGGGAGCAAAAAGTTATCGGGTAGACTCCAAAGGGCTTCCGCTACTATAAGCACTGCAACTATCGATTAAACTGCTAGCATATTGTTAGCTCCGGCCAATAGCAATTCAACAAAACAGCTCGTGCACGCTGATAGCAGCAGCCGAACAGAAACTGGACGGCCATCAAGTTTTTCGATGATGGCCGTTTCGATGATGGCCGATGGCCATTTTTTGAAGAAGATATCAATTTAAGCTACGAAACTTGCACATAATAAAGTTCACAGTGGCAAGAACGTGCTGTGCAAAACTCGTCTTTCTATCTTGCATGATGTGACCTTAATTGTATTGTCTTATGTGCGCCGTTTACATAACATCACCATAGTGGCGATCGTTTTATAGATATCGAAACAAAAATAAACAAAAAACAATATAAGTGAAAATTCAACTAAAGGGGCTCCAGATGTGAATTTCATCATAACCAACAATCAAACCAACAGCTACTTACCGTATGAAAAATATTTTTGACATTCCAAAACAGTAGGCACACCCCCTTTAAGACTCCTATCTTGTTTGACTGATTAGCCGCAGGAGTGTCTTGATTATGCTTCAATAATAGGGTTGTAAACTGGTCCGTTTATCAGCTCGGACCATTATCAGCTCGGACTATATCATTAGCCGCAGGAGTGTCTTGATTATGTTCCAATAATAGGGTTGTAAACTGGTCCGTTTATCAGCTCGGACCATTATCAGCTCGGACTATATCATTAGCCGCAGGAGTGTCTTGATTATGTTCCAATAATAGGGTTGTAAACTGGTCCGTTTATCAGCTCGGACCATTATCAGCTCGGACTATATCATTAGCCGCAGGAGTGTCTTGATTATGTTCCAATAATATGGTTGTAAACTGGTCCGTTTATCGTGACCCTCAGTCTAAAATTTGTTCACTAGAGTTAAAAGTTTCAGTTAAAAGTTTCATTCTGATCCGTTATGACTAATAGGGTGTCTCTTCTTTTTTTCTGTTTTTTTTTTGGGGGGGGGGGCGTCATGTTCGTAATGCAACCAATTATCGAGGTTATGCCAATGCTGTGGTGGTTGCCGATTGCATATATTTGACTACTGATTTGACTGATCGAACTGACGCGACTGATTTAACTGATTTGACTGTTTTCACTGATTGGACTGACTTGACGTTACTCGAGCGGGTGTATATATGACTTGTATTAGGCCCACGGGACAATTTTGCAAACTATTGGTGCACCATTATTGTAAATAAACCCTTGTCACTTGTGTGAATTCCCTATTGCTCTAATTCGGGATTGGGAATGAAGGGTAAGAAGAGGGAAGGGAAGGAATATCGATGAGCGACTGGTGGAGCGCCAGATTGAGGGCAATTAACGTAATATAATTAATACTATTAACGTAATAATATTTATGTAGAGACAAGCCATGATGTGACTTCAATGCTTACAAGGCAGGGTAATGCACTTTTCGCGGCTCGACGTAATTAAAGGTTGTGTGCCTACTCACATCGCTTAGTTGGGGTTATTGACACTGGTCACACTTGAACACAATTTTCTGAATTGAACCATTACTTAATTTCTCCAGATTCACCCTAGTTGATGAGATATTCAAAGACTCCAGGAATTTGCTTGGGAGCAAAAAGTTATCGGGTAGACTCCAGATGGCTTCCCGCTACTAAAAGCATTGCAACTATCGATTACACTGCTAGCATATCGTTAGCAACGGCCAATAGCAATTCGACCAAACAGCTCGTGCGCGCTGATAGCAGCTGCCGAACAACAGAACCTCGGCGGCCATCATGCTTTTCGACGGTTTGTTTACATTTAACCAGACTGGTTATTACATTTGTAGGCGATGTTCGGGCTTGCACTAGGAGCTGAAGTTTTCGCAGCAGTTGGCCGCCAGGGACCGCTAGTGAGCCACGGTGTTTACCCTGGCTCACTAGCGGCTGCGAAAACTCCAGCTTTTAGTGCGAGCTATTACGTTGGTAGTTGTGTTATCGTGGTTTTAGTTTGGTATTTGGTATCGTCCTTCCAGTAACTTGACAATCCTGGCTGATGCGTTGACAAATGTTCAAACGAACGATAACGGTCATTTGTGGAAATGCCGAATAAGTGCGTGGGTGTAGATACAAAAAGCGTGCAGATGACGACGAAGAAGCATCTCGATCGCTGCACCGCCCACCGGTACGTGTTGGCATACGGTTTTATAACGCTCCGACAGAATGAGGATAGAGAAGTGAAACCGGTACTAATGTGTTGGTCTCATCGAGACACGTCTCCCAATATACAACTTGACCTACTTGGGCCACCACTTGACCTTGACCAGGGGTCAAATTTCTATGTTGACCTAACCTGGTCAACATGAATATGATTCGAAGCGCCTTGACGAGAAAAACACGATGGCGTCAAAACTATTGACCTATCTTTATTAGGTAAAATGTTATGTTGAAAAACATCTTCCCCCCAAAAACAAAGAAAAAATCCCCTTTTTGACCTTTGATGACCTCTGGAGTGTAAACTATTGACCTGAGATAAAATTTGAGGCCACCTTAGCGATTGCATATTTCAAGGGCTTTCCGTTTGTTCCTAGCTATTGTTCCTGTGATAGCTGGGAGTTTCTGGACCGAAGTCCTAAAACTGGAAAATCTGACCCTTGATGACCTCTGGTGACCTCAATATTGACCTGACATAACACAATACCGGTATACTTTCGATAGAGCTTGTCTCAAGCTATCTAATGCCGTTTTCCGGTTATCGTTACGTTGCGTGGTTTTCGAGATCTTAGGGGGGGGGGCTGAAATCCCCCCGCTGTTTGTGTTTGGCGCATATTTGGCGCATGTTTGGCCGTGCGAGGGCTAAGGACAGATATATGAAGGTATTCTATATGCTCTTAATCGTTTTTAGAATTCATTTTCCGATATTGTCAAAAATGACATTAGTATTGTCTGTCAGCAATAAAGGTGCAAAATATATTTTGTTTTTTCTATGAAGGACTTTTTTCTTCTTCAGAACTTATCCTCACATGAAAGAACATGAAGTGTGCTTTCATTTCATGCCAAAAATTATATATTTTGGTGAACAACACACATTAGACAAGCTCCAAAATCGGCAAACTCATATGCCAAGGCCAATCCCCTGTTCAAGGCCCTGTTCATGAACTTTTCAGAACCCGTGAGTTGAAGACATCACAAAACCTACTCGAAAGACGTTTTGGTCAATATGACTGCTGATTCCCGGGCCCATGGACATTTCTCTGGGAAAAAGTACATTGTAACTCAAAATTTTGATCCAGCCAAAAGGAGGGTTTTGGCCGCTCTGAAACCAAATAGCAACAGTGTGCACTGACCTGTACGCAGCAAAATTTAAGTGTATTGCCAGGCCGGCTTCAAAGCGGAAATATGGTTATACGTCGGCGCGCGTTACTCCTACACCCGGAAACGCAGCATTTCAAAACTTCAATACTTTTAAGACATTAACTTTGTGTGCAAATTTGCAGGCACATCCATCGAGTAGTCATCCATCCAACCTCATCCATCGCGGCCGCTCGTTAATCATCAGTACTCCGTATGTCCCAGGCCTGTTCCAGACCACCACAGAGGTGCTCCAGACCACCACAGAGGAGACGGCACGGGTGGCCTGTTCCAGACCACCACAGAGGAGACGGCATGGGTGGCCTGCTCCAGACCACCACAGAGGAGACGGCATGTCCCAGGCCTGTTCCAGACCACCACAGAGGTGCTCCAGACCACCACAGAGGAGACGACATGGGTGGCCTGTTCCAGACCACCACAGAGGAGACGGCATGTCCCAGGCCTGTTCCAGACCACCACAGAGGAGACGACATGGGTGGCCTGTTCCAGACCACCACAGAGGAGACGGCATGGGTGGCCTGCTCCAGACCACCACAGAGGAGACGGCATGGGTGGCCTGCTCCAGACCACCACAGAGGAGACGGCATGTCCCAGGCCTGCTCCAGACCACCACAGAGGAGACGGCATGGGTGGCCTGCTCCAGACCACCACAGAGGAGACGGCATGGGTGGCCTGCTCCAGACCACCACAGAGGAGACGGCATGGGTGGCCTGCTCCAGACCACCACAGAGGAGACGGCATGGGTGGCCTGCTCCAGACCACCACAGAGGAGACGGCATGGGTGGCCTGCTCCAGACCACCACAGAGGAGATGGCATGGGTGGCCTGCTCCAGACCACCACAGAGGAGACGGCATGGGTGGCCTGCTCAAGACCACCACAGAGGAGATGGCATGGGTGGCCTGCTCCAGACCACCACAGAGGAGACGACATGGGTGGCCTGCTCCAGACCAACACAGAGGAGATGGCATGGGTGGCCTGCTCCAGACCACCACAGAGGAGACGGCATGGGTGGCCTGCTCCAGACCACCACAGAGGAGACGGCATGGGTGGCCTGTTCCAGACCACCACAGAGGAGACGGCATGGGTGGCCTGCTCCAGACCACCACAGAGGAGACGGCATGGGTGGCCTGCTCCAGACCACCACAGAGGAGACGGCATGGGTGGCCTGCTCCAGACCACCACAGAGGAGACGGCATGGGTGGCCTGCTCCAGACCACCACAGAGGAGACGGCATGGGTGGCCTGTTCCAGACCACCACAGAGGAGACGGCATGGGTGGCCTGCTCCAGACCACCACAGAGGAGATGGCATGTCCCAGGCCTGCTCCAGACCACCACAGAGGAGACGGCATGGGTGGCCTGCTCCAGACCACCACAGAGGAGACGGCATGGGTGGCCTGCTCCAGACCACCACAGAGGAGACGGCATGGGTGGCCTGCTCCAGACCACCACAGAGGAGACGGCATGGGTGGCCTGTTCCAGACCACCACAGAGGAGACGGCATGGGTGGCCTGCTCCAGACCACCACAGAGGAGATGGCATGTCCCAGGCCTGCTCCAGACCACCACAGAGGAGACGGCATGGGTGGCCTGCTCCAGACCACCACAGAGGAGACGGCATGTCCCAGGCCTGCTCCAGACCACCACAGAGGAGACGGCATGGGTGGCCTGCTCCAGACCACCACAGAGGAGACGGCATGTCCCAGGCCTGCTCCAGACCACCACAGAGGAGACGGCATGGGTGGCCTGCTCCAGACCACCACAGAGGAGACGGCATGTCCCAGGCCTGCTCCAGACCACCACAGAGGAGACGGCATGGGTGGCCTGCTCCAGACCACCACAGAGGAGATGGCATGGGTGGCCTGCTCCAGACCACCACAGAGGAGACGACATGGGTGGCCTGCTCCAGACCACCACAGAGAAGATGGCATGGGTGGCCTGCTCCAGACCACCACAGAGGAGACGGCATGGGTGGCCTGCTCCAGACCACCACAGAGGAGACGGCATGGGTGGCCTGCTCCAGACCACCACAGAGAAGATGGCATGGGTGGCCTGTTCCAGACCACCACAGAGGAGACGGCATGGGTGGCCTGTTCCAGACCACCACAGAGGAGACGGCATGTCCCAGGCCTGCTCCAGACCACCACAGAGGAGACGGCATGGGTGGCCTGCTCCAGACCACCACAGAGGAGACGGCATGTCCCAGGCCTGCTCCAGACCACCACAGAGGAGACGGCATGGGTGGCCTGCTCCAGACCACCACAGAGGAGACGGCATGTCCCAGGCCTGCTCCAGACCACCACAGAGGAGACGGCATGTCCCAGGCCTGCTCCAGACCACCACAGAGGAGACGGCATGGGTGGCCTGCTCCAGACCACCACAGAGGAGATGGCATGGGTGGCCTGCTCCAGACCACCACAGAGGAGACGACATGGGTGGCCTGCTCCAGACCACCACAGAGAAGATGGCATGGGTGGCCTGCTCCAGACCACCACAGAGGAGACGGCATGGGTGGCCTGCTCCAGACCACCACAGAGGAGACGGCATGGGTGGCCTGCTCCAGACCACCACAGAGAAGATGGCATGGGTGGCCTGTTCCAGACCACCACAGAGGAGACGGCATGGGTGGCCTGTTCCAGACCACCACAGAGGAGACGGCATGGGTGGCCTGCTCCAGACCACCACAGAGGAGACGGCATGGGTGGCCTGCTCCAGACCACCACAGAGGAGATGGCATGGGTGGCCTGCTCCAGACCACCACAGAGGAGACGGCATGGGTGGCCTGCTCCAGACCACCACAGAGGAGACGACATGGGTGGCCTGCTCCAGACCACCACAGAGGAGATGGCATGGGTGGCCTGCTCCAGACCACCACAGAGGAGACGGCATGGGTGGCCTGCTCCAGACCACCACAGAGGAGACGGCATGGGTGGCCTGCTCCAGACCACCACAGAGGAGACGGCATGGGTGGCCTGCTCCAGACCACCACAGAGGAGATGGCATGGGTGGCCTGCTCCAGACCACCACAGAGGAGACGGCATGGGTGGCCTGCTCCAGACCACCACAGAGGAGACGGCATGGGTGGCCTGCTCCAGACCACCACAGAGGAGACGGCATGGGTGGCCTGCTCCAGACCACCACAGAGGAGATGGCATGGGTGGCCTGTTCCAGACCACCACAGAGGAGACGACATGGGTGGCCTGCTCCAGACCACCACAGAGGAGACGACATGGGTGGCCTGCTCCAGACCACCACAGAGGAGATGGCATGGGTGGCCTGCTCCAGACCACCACAGAGAAGATGGCATGGGTGGCCTGCTCCAGACCACCACAGAGGAGATGGCATGGGTGGCCTGCTCCAGACCACCACAGAGGAGACGACATGGGTGGCCTGCTCCAGACCACCACAGAGGAGATGGCATGGGTGGCCTGCTCCAGACCACCACAGAGGAGACGACATGGGTGGCCTGCTCCAGACCACCACAGAGAAGATGGCATGGGTGGCCTGCTCCAGACCACCACAGAGGAGATGGCATGGGTGGCCTGCTCCAGACCACCACAGAGGAGACGACATGGGTGGCCTGCTCCAGACCACCACAGAGGAGATGGCATGGGTGGCCTGCTCCAGACCACCACAGAGGAGACGACATGGGTGGCCTGCTCCAGACCACCACAGAGAAGATGGCATGGGTGGCCTGCTCCAGACCACCACAGAGGAGATGGCATGGGTGGCCTGCTCCAGACCACCACAGAGGAGACGACATGGGTGGCCTGCTCCAGACCACCACAGAGAAGATGGCATGGGTGGCCTGCTCCAGACCACCACAGAGGAGACGGCATGGGTGGCCTGCTCCAGACCACCACAGAGAAGATGGCATGGGTGGCCTGCTCCAGACCACCACAGAGAAGATGGCATGGGTGGCCTGCTCCAGACCACCACAGAGGAGATGGCATGGGTGGCCTGCTCCAGACCACCACAGAGGAGACGGCATGGGTGGCCTGTTCCAGACCACCACAGAGGAGATGGCATGGGTGGCCTGCTCCAGACCACCACAGAGGAGACGGCATGGGTGGCTAGTGATGGCGCGCGTTATTTTCGCTCTATCAGCGGAGTCGGTCCAGCGGCACGGCCGTGCCGGGTAGGCAAGTCGCCATACCTAGCTCTGCCAGCACGGCCAGTCGCCATACCTAGCTCTGCCAGCACGGCCAGTCGCCATACCTAGCTCTGCCAGCACGGCCAGTCGCCATACCTAGCTCTGCCAGCACGGCCAGTCGCCATACCTAGCTCTGCCAGCACGGCCAGTCGCCATACCTAGTTCTGCCAGCACGGCCAGTCGCCATACCTAGTTCTGCCAGCACGGCCAGTCACCATACCTAGCTCTACCAGCACAGCCAGTCGCCATACCTAGTTCTGCCAGCACGGCCAGTCGCCATACCTAGTTCTGCCAGCACGGCCAGTCGCCATACCTAGCTCTGCCAGCACAGCCAGTCGTCCTACCTTGCTCTGCTGCGGCCCGCTGAACACTACGTCCACCGCCTTGACCTTGGAGGGGCAGGTGATGCTGGGCAGCCGCCGCAGCTCGTCCTGCAGCGCCTGAGCCGCCGGCTCGGCCGCCCACTCCTCTCCAGACTCCCTGCAACACAGCCACACCGACCGTCAGCCACATACAACCTGAGGGCCTGAGCCGCCGGCTCGGCCGCCCACTCCTCTCCAGACTCCCTGCAACACAGCCACACCGACCGTCAGCCACATACAACCTGAGGGCCTGAGCCGCCGGCTCGGCCGCCCACTCCTCTCCAGACTCCCTGCAACACAGCCACACCGACCGTCAGCCACATACAACTGGGCATTTCCTCGGGA